>VICI01000685.1:0-32277 GCA_019593645.1 Akabosia matsudoensis
TATCGAAAACTGTTTCACTTCCTTCCTCTCGCAGGTTTTCAGGAATGGTATTCATTATTTCAAGGCTGTTGGAACACCATTTTCGAATCTGCATTCCTCCCTTTTGAATAAGGTTGATGAGCTGACTGACAATTTCCTTTGCTTGTGTGATTGTTTCACAGGATTTGAGGCAGTCATCTATGTAAAATGATTTCAACACTGTCTCTGATGCTAATGGATAAGTCGATGCTTCATCTTGAGCCAGTTGATTTAGACACCGAGTTGCGAGGAATGGGGCGGAAGCAGTTCCATAAGTGACAGTGTTTAATTGATATTCCAAGACTTGTTCGCTACTATCTTCTCTCCACAAAATCCTTTGAAAGTCACGGTCGTCTTGATGCACATTAAACTGACGATACATTTTTTCAACGTCTGCCTTCAAAGCTATTTCGTAATACCGGAAATTTAGGATCAGCGTGTAAAGATCAGGTTGGATAGTTGGCCCTACCAGTAGCGTGTCATTCAGTGACACTCCTGATGATGTCCGTGCTGAACCATCAAAAACGGTACGCTGTTTTGTTGTCGTGCTATCTTCTTTCAAAACAAAATGATGCGGGAGGTAATATGCCATTACCGCTTTGTTTTGTGATGACGATACTAGGCTCATGTGACCTAATTCCAGGTACTCCCTCATGAACTTAACGTACGCTTGCTTGTACTCTGGATGCTGTTTAAATCGACGTTCAAGGGATAATAATCTCCTGTATGCCTGGACTCTGCTTTCCCCGAGTGTTGCTTTCTTTGAATTGAAGGGTAATCGAACGGTATATTTTCCATTGGGATCACGCTGGTGCGTGGTCACGAAGTGGTTTTCACACTCTCTTTCTTCTGCTGAAAATGATGGTTGATTTGGAAAGTCTTCAACCTCCCAAAACTTTTGTAGCGCTTGACTTATTTCACATTTGAAGTTATTACACGTAATGCCTGACTGGATGGACTTTTCGATTGGGGGTAAAACTGCTGCTTTACCGAAGACGACCCATCCAAACATGGTGTTTTGAGCTACTGGTGAGTGATTATCTGCTTTGACTAATCCATCTTTCAGAAGGTACGGAACCACGTCAGCACCCAATAAGATGTCCACTTCTCCTCCTTTATGGAAATCTGGATCAGCTAAATTTAGTCCAGCTAAATGAGACCATTGGTATTTGTTTCCAAGGGGTAAGTTGTTGACCACACTGGTTACTTTTGGGACTGCATATAAGCTAACGTCAATAAACGAGCTGTTTACTTTTGAAAAAAGTCGAACGCTGCTCCTCCACTTTGCGCGCATAGCTTCAACGCCTCCCACACCAGACACTATGACACTTGATTTTTCTTTTGGAAGACCCAACCGGTGAACTAACTTCTCATTGATAAGCCCACCTTCACCTCCATCGTCTAAGCAAACACGAAGCTGATGTTTCACGTTGTAATTGTCAACTACATCCACGAGAGCAGTTTTTAGTAACGTTGATGTATGGGCACTGAACGCAGTGTTGTTGATTCCGATTGAGGTCGTTGTTTCATTTGTCGATGCATCTGATGATTGTGATGAGTCTTGACCACTCCCGGAAATACTGGTACTTTGGTTGTCGATGTGTAGAAACGTGTTGTGTTTCTTGTTGCATCTTCTACAGACGGACGGGCTTGAGCACTCCTGAACTGAATGACCCTCCCGAAGACAATTGATGCATGCTGAAGTGTTTTTAATTGCTGTTACTCGATTTTCCGTGGACATCTCATGAAGCTGTTGACACTGATATACCTTGTGGGCTCCTTTGCAATAGGAACATGAATTAACTGATGTATGGTGTGATGAAATCCGTTTTGGCGGAAACTGCTGTTGCGGTCTCGATGACCCTGTCGTTGATTGTGCTTGTGACACTGGTCTGATATATCCCCTTGCATGTAGAGTTCTGATGTGTTGAATTATGAAGTTTTGAACTTCCGTTAGTGTGGGCTGATCAGTTCCTTTCAAGGACCTTGCCCATTCTGATTTTGTTTGACTGTCGAATTTCTCGGTGAGGAGAACTACGATGATGTCGTCCCATTGTTCTGTTGGTCTTCCCAAGACCTTTAAACTACGAATACTTTCCATGGTTGTGTTGAGCATCTCCTGTAATGCTGACGCAGATTCTTGTTTGATGGAAGGTTGGAACAGCACCTTCTTTACCAATGACGTGATGATTTCTCTTGGGTTGTTGTACTGCTGTTCTAGTAGTGACCATGCTTCCATGTAGTTATCATCGGTCACAATAAATGACTTGATTAGTGACGCTGCTTCTCCCTTTGTGCAGGATTTGAGGTACTGTAGCTTTTGTGCTCCAGTCAAAGATGAGTGTCTGTCCACTGTTGCTGAAAAGAGGTCTTTAAAGGCTGGCCAGTCGGCGTATTTACCGTCGAATGTTGGTAACTGCATATCAGGAAGTTTCAGAACGGCAGGATGATTCGTTCCGCCTGTTTGTCTTGACAATTGGAAGGTGTACAACTTGGATTTTATAGCAAAAAATAAATCTGACATGGGTTCCAATGCTTCCTGTTGTAATAGGAATCCCGCATCATCTTGGACATTCGCCAGTATTTTTGCGTGAGCATCTTCAAGCTTTTTCCAAATTGCCTCAGCGTTCTCCAAATTTGCCTTCACTTCTCCAGCAGTTATCGAACTTGGATCCAGACGATTGACCTTCGCTTCTAAGCGTTGTAGGGAGGAAAACCATCCTTGACGTACCCTAACTTCTGCCATGTTGAGAATAAAATTGTAAGAAATGTTTTAAACTGTTATCTTTTTAACTATCACTGCTGATTCAAATCACTAGATACACTGATCTGGCTCGAGAGGAACAAAATGTTTGGACTTGAAGGACCACACTGGTTTCGCCAGTGACTCGCTGGATTATCAAAAATGAAAATGAAATGGTTTTTTGTGACTTTTTATACGAATAATTTATGGAATATGAAATTTGGAATGCAAACAAAGAAGTAGCTTATGATGGCACCAGTATTAAAATTCTTAGTTAGGTTAATCAGTTTTATTTAAATTAAAAGGAAATCAATTTGATTAAAGTTAGGCCAATAAATACAAAGTCAAAAAGACAGCAATGTTGCTGATGCAACAATTTCTAATCAAGTGGCAAGCATAAGGCTTTGCTCACAAAAAAATACACAAAAATGCCTACGTGGCTTACTGTTGTGAGTGAGCTGGAAGTAAAAATACATAAACTGTTCGATTTGCTCTGCTCACATAAAATTTGACCAATAGAAAAAACTTGAACAAAATTCAAATGAATGCTTAAACTGAAGCAATGAACAAAGACAAATTTTATACAAAATAATGCTTAAAATAGGAGCGTTGCGAACAAAAACTTTGAATCATTTTTATGCAATGGAATATGTTTGTTTTTTAACAACAAGTTTATATTTACAAATATTTGAGAACAGGACACAAACAGGTACTTAGTTTGATAAATACAGAACGGGATTGCATAGTTCAAGAAATGAAAATGCACAAATTTCACATCTCATGGCTCTAAATTTCTAAGAATCCAAGTCAAGTATTCAGTCACCCTAGTATAAACCCCGGGAATCCCTAAAATAAGAAGAAATTAATAACAATATTTACACATTTAGTATTTATTTTTAAAGATTAAACAATATTTTTGTACCAATTCCGCATTTCACAGGTCCAAAGCTTACTATTCCATACTGAAACTTTTTAAGAACGTTAAACCCACGGATTTTACGAACAACTTCGTCTACCATTAAAGGGCCACCTGAAAGATATCTTTTTCGTTATTCACTTCCTGTTGGTCGAGATTCGCACGACAAGGTTTGTGAATTGTCTTACCCGAGTCTCCTCCACATGAGTCTTGATTTTTTTCTCCTCCTGCGCATAGCTGCTCTGGAGTTATCTGAATACGGTTTCTGAAGTCCCTGACACACTTTTCAGTTGTCACTATTGGCATTTTGACGTGTTGCAAGATGCGACTTCCTTCACTCTTCGCTGTTTGAAACCGAGAATGCAATTATTTATCTAAAGAAGCAAATAGCTTGGAGAAAAGTAGTGTTTTCGCTTACTCCAGTTAAGTCTGCCCCATCCTGTCACCCAAGCGTCTACAGAAGCCAAAGAGTCCCTCTCAGGAAGACCATACTCTTTCATAAATGGGAGGCATACGGGCTTGATGAAGTCTTGCAAAACAAACACATGAAATGTAATGTAAAAGGACGAATATTCCTTTTCTAAATTATTTACTGTTTAGGGATTTAAGAATTCAGGGCTCACAACTGCCAAATCCAATGTCTCGATCAACTCTGATTAACGAGATGTCATTATGTTTTGTAACTGTATCATATTGAGGATGCGTGATTACTCTTTCAACTAAAAAATTTTCAGGCACGGAGCAGATCTTAAGACTTAAATTACAGTCTTGCACTGTTCTAGTATCATACTCTCCCAACCGAACGTTGACCCTACATAAGGAACAAAAGATTTTAATTTTTATATTCATCGATGATAAGTAGCAAGGCGTTTTCAAAAATCTTACAATTGAAAGTTTCGATCATATCCATAAGTACAGTGGGCGGCAGTTAGAATATATCGGCTGTTAATTACGACTCCCCCACAGTAGTACTCGACTTGCTCCGTTTTTAAATCTTTTCAAGAAACAGACGTTTTACCATATTTTGCATTCATTAATCTGAAACGCATGTTTTAATCTGTACACCAATGAAAACGTACTTCTGTAACCCAATCGTGCCATCCACGGATACTGCAAAAAAAAAAAAAACACCCAAAAAAGTTAGCTATTCAGCTAGCAATTAAACAAGAGTTATTTAACGAAGAAAAACTAAATACCTGGCCATGAAAAGCATCGGAGCCTCCAATGATTCTGTCTTCAAACAATACATTACTACAATTATCTAACGGTGGGATCAACGTATCAAATTTTTGTCGTAACAGCATCCTTTCGTATGCATTTGGCTCGGAGACTGGCAACTTGGATACCGCTGGGGTTGATGGGGGTTTTGAAGCATATAATACTCTCTCAGTAGTAGTACTTGATGTTGTGACGGGTTGTGTTGTGGTACTTTTCGAGTCCCGATCCAGGAAATCTTTAGGAATGTAAGAGGAGCTAACAATATCTCCCACCGGGCAGCATACTGGGGGTTGATCAACATCTTTCAGTGGGACTTTGTCTTCAAGACATCTGAAGGTAAGCTGTTGCAAGATGCGTAGGTGATTTGGAGTTTTGCTATCACTTAGGATGACGGCAAGCAATGGAGGACAACGAGAGATTTCCACACATTCGCCTTTTTGATTTCCATACGACTGGCATGATTCTGCCCGTACAATTAAAGTTTCATCAGAATGAGTTGGACTTAAGATGTAATTAAAATTTTTAACTGTCTTGGTTGACGTCTTACCCGTGGTTTGGGCCAATATACCTATTACTACAACTAATTTACATACCCAATGACACATGAGATTCATAGTGTCTTGGTAGATATGGCACACTATGACACAATATGTACTGAGTTCTTGTTACATTACACAATATACAACTATATTATAACAACATATTTTAATTTTTTTGAAATCGCAGGTTCTTTGGTGTGCCATGCAGTGTCTTCAGTCCGAGATTTCACTCTGCTGTTTTGTATGACGTCACGTTTTTGTGGCTTAGTTTTGATAAAAAAAACTTCAAATACACAAGGAAGAGCCACATTATTCCTGATCTTCACATTCATAAAATGAATACTGCATAACATAATCTATTTGGCATGGTCCAGTGCAGGTTGGAAGTTGATTTTCCATTCTTTTTACCGAAAAACATAGTTACGTACTTCATATTTTGATGAAACATACATTGTTCCTCTTAAATATATATTTTTATAGTGTTTAGATTCGTGGACACACTTGGTATTGTATTCTAAAATCCTTGCAAAAACAAAAGGTACTAAGCATCCAACCTATCATGGTAGTGCTGTTGAATCCAAAATGCTTTGCTTTAGTCTTGAACTGAACTTGAGAAAAACAAGTATTGATGAACAAGTTCATACGAAGGTTTTGAAGCATGTGTGTATTCAGTTGTAGTTCATATTATAGGTAAGTGGGTAATGCTCAAGTGCACTACGAAAATTATGCACGCAAAACAAAAACTCATCATGTCATCATAGGTATGCATATAAAAGGAGCGAACGGATATAGAGCAACTGGAAATCGTACATCGTCAGTATCACGTACAGGTAATTCCAGTTACTTTAGGACATACGGACACAATCTGCATCGTACACAATACCAACCTTTGCATCTAAAAACAAAGAATGTCAAACCAGAGTTGTGATGATGAAAAATTGGAACTAGAAATCCATAGCCCTATGTCATAGCTTTTACATGATATCGAGAAAAGCTGCATGGAGTCATTATATTAAAGCGGAAAAAAAGATAATACTGAATCTTTCAACTCATGTGTCATTCTTTTGGCAGGCGTTGCATTGAAATGGAAACTATAGCATGAAGCACAACTCTGTGACCCCTCTCAGTCATCCGTGGGAGTCCACCAACCGTTTAGGAATTCATGTCATCACTGAGCGTACACGGTGACGTAAACGTTTCGTTGATTTGAATGAAACTGGACCGTTTTGACATACCAGGGATAATTCTGATAAAAACTGATTGATAAAGATGTATCGAGTAAGAACTTATCATGACATTTCTGGTTGTGATTCCCACATATATTATTTTTTAGTTAATCCAGTGTCGATAAAGCTCCGATCCAGTCTTTCATTAAGCCCAAAGCCGAACTAAACATCAGTCTGTAATTTTTGAGTACCAATTATGGGGCATTATACATTTATTTCAAAATTTGTATACTTCTCCGTTCTGTTGTACGGATACGTCAGAAGTGTAGATATAATAGATCCTGAAATAAGGGCTAAAATCGATAATTTCATCGAAAAACAATATCTTCCACGTAGTGGGATCATGGGGTTGGCACTTTCTATTGTGTCAGTAGACGGAAACCTGACGTACACGAATGGTTACGGTATGGCAGACCAAAATAGATCCATCGTAAATGGGGAAGATACCCAGTTCTTAATTGGTTCAATAACAAAGGTGATTTTGAAAAAAAAACTATTCAACAAAATGGATTAATGTATATAAAACGGCAAAATGGTATGATGCTTAGAGTTTCACGTCGACGATAGTAGTAAAGATCCTCCATGAAAAGTTCCCAAACCTAGGAGAAGCGGTTTTGGACACGCCAATACGAAAGTTAATGCCCTCGTCTAATTTTACTTTAATAGACAGGTAAAAAACCAGCACGGGCTGAGAAATATATGATATACTTGCATGATATAATTGATATATCGCCGACTTCTCATTTCATGCATTTAGATTTCGGTCCGAGCATGGTACTTTTCGAGATTTACTGTCTCACCGCATGTGCCTTCCTAGTGATGACCTTCAAATGGCCGCGCAACCGTTTAACACATCTACGGAGATTATCTTGTAAGTCACTGGAGATGCATCATGTAAAGCTATCCAACTCTGGACTCCGTATAAAAGACATGCTTAGAACGTATCCAAACTGAAAGTATTATGTAAATAATAGCCGACAAAGATATTCAGAAGAAATTTGCGGGGTTCGCACTGAATTTCAATATAACAACCAGATGTACGTATTTGCTGGAGAACTCATTGCAAAATTAGCTAATCGGTCTTATGAAACTTTGGTAAAAATAAATTATAAAACGTATTATGGGTTGCCGACATAGTTAAATGACGCAAGTTTTATGCAAAAAGGTTTCAGAATTATTAACGGATATCGGTATGTTGAATACAACCTTGGGAGCGAAGACTGATGATTACGAAAATATGCCTAACCGAGCCTTGCCTTACTACGTAAAAGATAATGCCAGCTACCCTATGAACCCGACCTTGCTCAGGTAACCCACCACCCTCGATCAAATATTCATGAAGATGAATGAATTTAGGTTCTGTCCTTAATTTATCTCGTATTAAATAGGAGGCTTGTTGACTCCAACCCTGCTGGAGGATTGTGGTCAACTCCAAATGACATGGCCAAATACCTCAAATTTCATCTTAACTTTGGAAAAGTGGATGGGGTTCAGGTTATCCCGGAGCATCTAATAAAATGGTTACGGCGACCTGCGATGGTTGCACCGAGAAATAATTTCAAAACATCTTCCGACGATGAAACTATAGTAAATACTTTAGCATATGGCCTAGGATTGATGGTGGCCACATACGATGGCTGGGAGTATCTTCAACATTCAGGATACTGGCCATCGTACTCAAGTTGGCTCTCCCTTTTCCCATCCAAGCAGTTTGGCATTTTTACCAGCTCAAATGAAGCACCAGTGATGGTGGATCAAATGATTCTACACTCCTTTATCTTTGAAACCTTACGTGGATCTAAGAATGCATCCGAAATCGTTGAAGAGTATATGTCAACCAAGTTCGCAAATCTAAGTCATGCGAAGTCATTCGAATCGGAAGCATTTAAGACATATACGACTGGGTTAAATGATGAACCTCGATTCAATTTCAGCGATGTAGTTGGAAAATATGGCAATGGTGCGTCTGGTGGTATAGAAGTTTCTATCAAATACAATCCTGTGACGGGAGAGAATGGACTTTACATGTCATACGGTCAATGGGGGAAAGGATGGCTGGAGAGCTACGGCTCCATTGACGAAGCGATAAACTTCAAAGTTATTTGGGATACTGATATAATTCAAGATAATTATGCAGGTGGTGATCCAACGGGCCTAAACTTTGCACGTGTTTTCAATGGAACGTTAGAATTTATCGAGCCAAGGGTGGATCCGATCATATCTTACGGCAAGTTCAAGCTTGGAGTTAGTCTAGATACTTTACCTCCTATTCCATGGACATCAGAAAGTTGTTGAATTATTACAAGGTTTCAGTTTCTGATGAAATACTTGTACTGAGATATTTAAAAAAACAATCATAGCATTTTTGCGGTTAGATATCTACTATTTTGAAGACCGTTCCGTTCTCCTTTATACTTTCCCGTTGCTGTTTATCCTAAATTGTTAGTGCTCCAACACAAACTTCCATGCAGTATAAAACCACTTTAGTATAAATAAGCTAGCAATTTAAGCTCTGATTGAGCGAGCATGAGCATGTGTCTTATTAAAGTACACCAGTTCCGGTTTTTGAAAAGAAGAATTCGTTCTATCAATTTTGTTATGTCTACTAACATTTGCGGACTAACTGTGGTGTGCTCCATGAAATTATTAAATTAGCTAGCATGATTTTAACATTTTTGACCATTGTTACGTTAACAAGTGTGGAAAAAGCTGAAATTGTGATTGATCCTACAAGGAATGCAAATTAGACTGTCAATTGAAGGAAAATCCTGTGTCAAACTCAGAGGCGATCCTGTTCTTGTATGTTGTTACCATTCCAAACCAAGGGCCATTGTGATAAGGCAGTGATTACTATAAATGAGTTTAATTGAGCAGATTTTATTTTCTTCAACTTATTGCATATACATATATAAATAAATATAATGTTGTTTAGGGTGGAACATAATTTTCATGTACTCATAAATATTATATAAACATTCTGGACACTCGTAAGATCTATTGAAAAACAAAATTATTTGGATAGGGGGTACGGTACTGTATGAATATAGTTATTATACATGATTGACTCCTTTAAAAATGCTTGCATTTGAAGTAATAGGAAACGATCTTCTTTGGAAATAAAACTTGGAGGTGATGATGAGTGGCCTAAACGTATAAGCGGACATCACAGTTTAACGCAAACTGGTGATAAAAAATTCGGCGTGCTTGGTAAGCTGTCTGAACTCGCAGTACAATACAAAAATATAATTTATCTACCTCACATCGCATACAGTAATAAAATTATCAACAAACGAACTTATAACCCTGCGAATCAGTTACTTTCTCTTTTCTTGTTCCTCAGAGGATTCAATAACCTCTTCATTGTTGAATTTGACGGGTTGCGAACTAATTTTACTCCTCTTCTTGTTCTTGTTGACTTTATATGAGCTTTCTTTCTTCTTTGCTTGTGTCACTCCCAGATCGCTGGGGGTAGCACTTAGGTGGCTACTTAGAGAGTCGAACCCATAAAGAAGGGACCCATCATCTTTCCCTTTAATTTTGTACTTATCTTTGTCCTCTGTTCCAAACATGGACTCAAAGTAGGATGGGAATGAGTTGGCGGGTTTAGAAGAAGCCGGTGAGTCATTCATGGGTGTGTTTCCACCATTATTCGCTGAAGTTGAACTACTTCCGACCGCACTTCCAGATCCCTTTTTCATTTTGGCTACTTGTTGGTTGTACAGCTCTTCGCTTGAGTATGCCTCATCATCGTCTTCTGCGGATTCTCTGGATGTTCTGGGATCGGTTGCTCGCTGCGATTGTTTCTTGGTCTTTTTATTAGGATTCTGGGCTTTAGAAGGCTTTGTGGCTGCCTTCTTTGACCGTTTGTTCTCTTTTGTACTACTGGCGACTACTTTTTTTCCTGCGTTGCCGCCTGAGGTGATGCCTCCATCGGCTTGGATCAATTTTTCATATTGTTGGTTAGGTTCGTAGACACCTACAGGTGAGTTACCCGCAGGAGCTACCGATTTCGAGTCCTTTGGAACAATCACGACTGGAGGTGGTGGTCCAGTGGTCTTCTTGGCTGGAGCAGCGGCCTTCTTTGGCTGAGATGTGATAATACTGTCAGATCTTCCACGGTATCTCCTTTTGGATTTCTTAGCTTTCTTTGAAATTATTTCCGGCTCATCGATCAACTCTTCATCTTCTTCTGAAGATGCAGGTCGTTTTGGCTGTCCTCTGTATCGGTAGCCTTGTCCAAAATGTCCAACTCCTGCAGGATCAGGTTGACTTGGCCATGGAGCTCCTGTAGCCGACTTATGTGGTTCGTCATTTTCAATGGAACCATGTTCTCCATATGGTGTATGTTGGACGTGACCGGCAGGTCCACCAAATGGACCACTTCCGTAACCTCCTTCTCCAGGATGAGGCATACCTTGTTCACCATTTTTATTTCCAGTAAACCAGCTCATTATGCTCTGGAAGAAGCCGGGTTTTTGCTCGGCCCCTCCAACGTTTTCATGAGAGCCACCGTATGGAGTTGGTCCGCCTGGGAGTCCTCCGTGGTATTGTTGATTCTGATATCCAGGGTATCCAGACTCATGGCTAGTCGGAAGAGCGCCACCAGCAGGGATTTCTTGTGATCCACTGTGGCTGTTTCCACCCCAAGGTTTTTTCAAGAAGCTGGTGAAAGAGCTCGTTGGTGTTTGGGGGGCAACATGAGATTGTTCATCCGAATAAGGTCCTTCACCTCCCTTGTACGGTCCTTTCTGTTTCTTCGAGTACCCCTGCTTCTTCTTGTCCTTTGAATACATTTGATAAACTGGTCTCCATGAAGGGTGACCACTGGGATCGTCAGCTTCTGGCTGGTCAATATCATCTTCTTCGCTTGACTCGTCCTCGTGAGCCAAGCTTGGTTTTTTCGAAGCAGCAGGTTTCTTTTTATTATTAGATTTAGTATATTTACCTGGCTTTTTGCCTTTCAAGTTAGAACCCTTAACTCCAAGTCCAGTTTCATCATCAGCGTCAATATCATCCTCCTCTTCGGAAGATTCTTCTTCGTCTTCCTCCTCATCTTCATCCTTCACAACCTTGGGTTTTTCCTTTTGCACTAATGGTGGTAAAATTCCTTCACTTGATTCCTTCCCGACTGGAGCACTATTAGGTTCTGCACTTTCAATACTCTTGTCATCATCAACGACACCCTCCTTGTTGACTCTATAGCCTGGGTAGGGATCTTCAATTCTAAATCCATTCTTTCCCGCAGTCGCATCCTCCATACTGGTACTTCCAACATCATCTTCGTCGTCTTCATCGTCGTCGTCATCCTCTTCCGAACTGGCTCGCCTCCTCTTGGTAATTTTTGATACGCCATTACTCCGCCCATGTACCCCATTGGATTTCAAGCTTTTCTTTTTGTTGCTCCTCTTTCTTAACGATGGAATGTCTCCGGGAAGGGCCGTTTCGATTGGGAACGCGTTTGCGTACTGCTTAAATGTATCTTGAACGTTGCTCGTCTCCTCCACCGTCTTTCCAGTGTCCTCTGGAGCATCATTGACAAAGAGAGCGTACGTATGAACCGGTTGAATTTCCGTGTCTGTCATGTACTCGACGTCCTCATCGGAAAAGTCATGCCTTGACTTTGAGCTCCTGTTTCCATCATCCGTGGTAGTTGAAGTTGGAGCTTGTGTCGTTAAAACAGTTGTAGCTGCTGTCTGGAGGGTGGGGGTGAGTGCTTCTTGGACCGTTGTAAACGGAGACGGCCGCACTGATGGAGGTGAAGTATCGGCAGAAGATGTACTGCTACTCGTGATGGCCGCTGCCAGTGTGGTAGAAATTTTAGCTCGTTTGGTGGTTGGCACAGACGAAGGTTTTGAGGAGGTTGCTGGTGTAGTAACAGCCAAAAGTGTTTGGTTGAAGAGATCAACAATTTGTTCGTGGCTCATGGTACACTTGTTGAACAGGGTTCGGCATTTGCGTGGACTGCGCAATGTTAGCCCAATATCGGCAGAAATACGTATTAAGGCAGCCAGATCGTTTACCTATGCAAAACATGAAATAAAAGTATGATTTTTATTAGTGAATCTGGGATTATAATTTTTTTTATCCGATAAGCTCGCTCTTACTTGACCCATTTCCCTTTGCTTTCTGTTGAGGAATTCTTTCTTCTCTGCTTTCTCCTCGGTTGTCTCGATCCTCGACCTTCGTTTCGGAACTGACACAAAAGTTCCATTGACAAACTTTTTAACCATTTTTTGTCCCTCGACAGGTTTCGACTTCTTTTTGCTTTTCTTTTTCAGTTTCGTCTTGTCGCTTGTTTCGGTAACAGTGCTTGTCGTGTCAGTACCGTTGAGACTAGACGTCCCATTGCCAAGCTCCATTTCTCTTCCACGACGGTATCTTGGAGGAGGAGGAGGTGGAGGATAACCACGAAGTCTCTCTGATGATGACTCCTCGCTGGAAGCATCATCGTCGTCGTCATCGTCATCATCGTCATATTCTACCGACGTAGAGCCACTGTCTATGTCTTCATTTGATAATCTACACACGAGAGGAATGACAGGAATCATAAGCATTTACTTTCTTATAACAAATTCAAAAGTTAATTACAAATAATACTGATTTTATGATCTTCCTATTGAACTATCCTTTCATTATCATCAGTAATGAATTCATCGACCTCGCCCATACCACTTTTATGCACGCATCCTTAGTTTTTTAGGTTTCAATCTGTCTTATTGCAATGCAACTCAAAAACATAGCGATTTCTTTTCGCTAATTTTGTGTTTTGAGCATTCAAATCGTTATCTGATACCAGAATCATCTATTGTAAAATATGCATACATGCTTTATACGAATTACTTGTCATTTTAAAAGTTTTTATTAATAGGCTGCAGTCAGAATTAATAAATTACTTAGATTATGCTAACCGCATTTTGTTTTTAGAGTCAGGAAGAACTAACGTAACCTGATTCATACACGCTAGTAAGGCTCTCTTTTTACTTGAATCAAATAATATTTACTCTACCTTTACGAGATTTCTTATCTTCGGAAAAAGTTAGGCTAAAAATAATTCTAACACGGAGAGAGAGAGTGAAATATAGTGAAACATTTCAATGTATTAGGCAGAATTTTTGTGGCTTTTGATGCTTTTGGCTGCACACACTGACCTTGAAAATTATACCTTTTATTTTCATCATAAAGATACGCTTTGGGATTTGTGCAAAAAAAATATATATTGGTTTGTGGCCGACGAGTGCGGATACATCACAAGATTAACTAGCAGACTCGGTTTCATTCGCTGAAGAGATACTGCAAACGATGATTTCAATGATTTAAGCTCAGACTTTTAAGAATAAAAATGCGTACTTTTTATGAGTAAGCATGCATGATAGAAAAGGTTTTAAAATGTTTTATAAGGCCTTATGAATGATATTCATATACGACTATAAGAAATCTTCAAAGAAATTCCGACACTCATCTTCATCATTTTAAATTTGTCATGCACTGCTTAGCAAACAAGGCCTAAAGTGTTTATCGCCGGAGGATTTATAATAGTAGCTGTTACTGTTCTGGCAGTTCTCTAAATCAAATAATAACACAGCTAAAACAGTACCTGCGAGGAGCTAAATCTTAAAGATGAAATAATTATCTAGAATTTAACAGGCTAGAGTGCTACATCAATGCAGAAAAATGAATGACGGCAATGATGTCACAAAATTACTTGCACTCACACTATATTACAATTAATTACACTCATTGTGCCCTCGCTTTTACTTCTTCTGCTATGCTTCTCAAATTGGTCCTGCGTTATTATAAGTTTTCTCTAAAAGATTCATAGGTTGTGATACTTTAATTAGTCTCAATGTTTAACTTTTTGTCTGCATATCTATTTTAAAAGAGCTATCCTTGTAAAGTATCTAGAAGGAGGACACGCGACATGTAGAATGAAAGAAATCGTAATCTTGTATTTTGTGAGGATGCAAAAATAAAAGAAGTCTGATTCATGTTGCATTTATTTTGGCAAACACGATTTTCATCTGCATTTTGTATAAGCAGAAAATGTTGCACATTGCACTTGTACGTCTGTCTCATTAAATTTTAATAACCTTCTTTTAAAAAAAACACCCGTGACATTTTTTAAGTTTGTTAATTGGTTGTAAAGAACAGAATAACAATGCGGATCTTCAATAGAGGAAGTATTTGGGATTTATGACTTCAGAAAAAGTTTGTCACTTCAATTGGAAAACTAACATTTTCACGCGTGATACAAGTTGGTATCACGTAGAGCTTGTTTTAGTGCAGGGGAAAATTGCTCGCATGAAGTGCATCAACCGACCATTTCAGAAGAAGTAAAATGCACAGCTTTACAAAAGTGGGTTGGGATAATCTTAAAACTTTGAAAAGTGTTGACAAAATGGCATTTTCTGGGATGAGATTTTGAGATGGCTTTAACAGTGGCTGGAGTTTGACATTTTTTCATTGTTACTTAAATTATGCTTAACCCTGTAAACTTTAGTGGAATTCGCAGAATCGAAGTGAAATTAAGCAAGGTGACCTAGCCACCTTGTTAGTTGTCGAATGCTCTCAATTCAAACATTTGACATTTGTATATAGCATCATTCTGACGTACGTGTACTTTTATGACTTTCCTGTCCTTAAGCATTTGAACTCGGATATTATTTTTCTGAACAATGCAAACAGACAATGACAATCATAAACCTTATTGTTGTTTGTCGTTATAATATTTTTTAATGAATTAATGCAATGGAAAAATGTATAGGTTGCGCGAACACAAAGTTTAAGTCTTAAAGAGACAATTGTTAGCGCTTCATTATTATAAATCATCTTTAGATAATAAAAGCCAGGGAAAATGATGCACTATTCAATCGAAAGAATCATATATGTTTTCTGTCTCTTTTTATTGTCACAAAAGCAATCGTGCAGCTTCTACGGATGTGATACTAATATTCAACCTTTTATCCTGAAATTAATAACTTGAAAAAGAAGAAGCGGTCAAGTTTGCATACAAAAATCACACGCATGATACCTGAGAAGATTATCTCGAACGCACGTGAAAATTCATAATTCATCGGTACCTTCTTCTCACTTGTAAACATCCCAGTTAGCCATGAGAACAATCGATCTTGACCGTTCACATCATCGTTAAATCCTCCTCTTGCTCATAAAAAGCAAAATTTGGTGCATGGAGAGACCTTCCGAGCCTATTAAAACGATCTAGGCTTTATGCGTATGTCAGCGCACTACCTTTCCCCACCGAGACTCCCTCGCCACCTTCAGCCGCTTTATGTCAATATGAAACTGGCACTACTTTGAAATCTGATAGTGTGTCAGTTGCCACTCAAAATCTAAACCAGATTTTACAATCAGTCATATAAATGTTATGAACACGTCCTTCTATATTCGAAATAGTCTTATAGGCAACTTACATAATTGCAAGAAAGGTATCGGTTCCTTTGCTTCACTTACAAGTTTGTGTGCGTACATTCCATTTTGCATTTATACTTTTTCTTTTCGCTACCAAAATAATAACTACCCTTGCAACTGAATACTTGCTTGAGCTTGGACTACTTCAGAAACTAGTATTTATCAATCAATCCCAAGATTGAGATTTATGAATCTGGTACTAC
This sequence comes from Akabosia matsudoensis, assembly GCA_019593645.1. Taxonomy (NCBI): domain Eukaryota; kingdom Metazoa; phylum Arthropoda; class Collembola; order Entomobryomorpha; family Paronellidae; genus Akabosia; species Akabosia matsudoensis. The sequence goes on from VICI01000685.1 coordinate 16,290, forward strand.
TGCATGTGTAGTCACACATTTTTATACGTATTGTAAAACAATAAATCTTTGTTAATATAAAAAACGAGAAGCTATAAGTGTCGAGAGGGTACAATTGGCAAATTGATATTAGTACCGTCATCAGTAGCGATACTGGTACTACTTGTTTTACATTATCTAATGCTAATACATTGTTATCAACAATGAAAGAATTTAGTTTATAGAGAACACTAGTTTAATGGCTAGCTGAAACTAGATTCTCTCGTTCGCAAATTTTAACCTATCGAAAACCAAATGTATACCGAAAAATATTTTTTGAGGAAACCTTGATGCTACCCTTAACTGGGTACCTGATTCAAACTCTTTAGCTTTAAAGGAAAAGAATGTTTCTGTTTTAGTAATGAGATCGCTGCGAAAGCTAATTAATTTCTAGGTTAATGATTATATTTTAAAGATCTAATTTTAACTCATTTTTTAGGTTGAAGAAAATTGATTTACTCACTCATGGATTTGATTCATCAAATCAAAAAACTCCTTGTTTACTGAATAGTTGGGTGTTCTTGAGGCAGAGTTGACCTCACAAAACGCTTTGGAAATGCATGCCTTTATGTCCGATGCTTTCATACGCCCAGGCTGCACATCTGCACGTGCTTTACCTGTTCGTAATGAGGAAATCTTCCCTTTACTACTAGAGGAAGTGGCACTTGGAATACTCGCCGACTGGGAGACTGAAAAGAGAGAGAGAGAAGGTTATTTTTGCTAGATTAATCATATTAATGATATTTACTAGCTTTTTTTCAAGAAGGCTTTGAATTACTTACGGTGAATATAGGTGATGCATAACACACCAACTGCTACCGCAACAATTGGCGACGGTAAGGAAAGGCCGGCCCTTTGGCCACAAGATCTTCGCCTCGACTTCATGGTTTCTGGTTTAACTTACTTAAATATTACACTTCGAAATTTGAAAAGGATATTTGAAATTTCCAGACAATCCTGCGTATGACTAGAACATTTTCGGTTTTAAAGTTGCTTTAAATACTTAAATCTTTTCGTTCACAATGCACTGGATCACATTTCATTTTCAATTCACTTCCACCAAACGATCCATTTTAATTCCTGGAGAAGTCTGGCCAAGGTTTAACAGTATCAATTTACCGTAGACGACTACGTCGCTAATGAGAAAGGGTTTGTCACATGTATTGCACGGAAATTCGAGTTAAAATCCAATTTTTTGATTGTAGCTGAATATGCATCATCCTCAGGGTATTGGTGGCTTTGAAGCTACCTGTGTCGACCTCCTCCTCAAACGGCGAACGGAGTGCGAGTAGCATTCGTGGTAAAAAGGAAGCGTAGGGCTTCTCAACACGTCCCTAGCCCTGCCAAAAGATTTGAAACAAAAACAACAAAAATGAATAATAGTAACAGTGACTGCAGCTATAAGTCCCTATATGAAATGTTAGTTAAGTTGCTGCATCCTCGCAGTTGTATGCCCTTGCAGTTTGCCATCGTCCTTTGTTTTTGCCTGTTGCACATACTAACACCTCTACATTTTCTCTTAAATAGGTATTACTTTTTCTTGCCATACTACGTTGGATAAAAATATTTAAATGAAAATTGAAACTACAAGAAGTATATAATAGCAAGCAACTATATATCCATAGTCTAACATATATTCACACATCTTCGTCAGTTTTGTTACAAGATATAATCGAGTTTTATCTTTGTAGCTCTCTCGCGTTACTTTAACTTCACAACAATCCGGTATTTCTCTTTAGACGCTGCTGCGTTTGTAAAACAACCACTTTCTGCGCTCTGTTATGAATGAGTTTTGTATGATACTGTCTAAAAGAAACTTTTTACTGAATAAATGCGGTTTTGCTTATTATATGCCTAATAGGCACTATGAGCGCAGTAATGACGATGATAAATGTAAAACGCATATCTTTATAAAATTAAACACATAGCGAAGCAGCAAGATCATATCGCAGAATAAAATGAGTTTTTTCTTGCTTTGTTTATAAATGCAGAGTTGGTGCTTTCTTAAGAATAATTTTAGGCGAACGCATAATATAATAAATATGCAAAGAGTTGTGCTGATGGGGGTAGGTACAGATTTCTTGGCAGAGGAGATTTTTATTAATTCTGTGCGTTGGGCAAGAAAAGTGATTTGTTTTCAATGTTTGTATTACAACCCATCAATACCTGTTATAAGTTTGATCCAATCAGTATCTACGTCCGAACTGCAAATGAATGTTTAATAAGGCTCTAAGTTTTATCATCGCTTTTAAAATTTCTTCGTTCATGCTCAGGAAAATGGCGTAAACGGTAAAACTTAATAAAAATGGTGCAACTAATTCATTGCTTCTCGAGGCGATAAAAGGATATGGTTACTTGCCCCCGTAATTTTAAGCTAGTGTAATAATGCACGTGTTATTGAGTAACCACAATATGGAAAATAGGTTTTCTTTCACCACCAACAGCGCTATTCATTGAAAAGGATGCTTTGATGAGGATGCAAACTGCAAAAATTATTGATTCGAGCGATCTTAACCTCTGTTTTTAAACCGATAATGATGATAATAAACCGTTCGCCCTGTACATATCTAGTATTACATAATTTGCATCTAATATGCTTTCTAACCAAAAAGAGATCAAAGTAGCCATATAAAATTAATTGAATTGAGCCACGCCTCAAGTTTAGTTGTGTAAATTTGGAAGAGTCAATTGAGCACACAAAATTCACTCAATTGATCTCGTTTTCTTGCGATAATTTTTCCTAACAATGCACGTTTCCTCCATTTGAAAATTTCTTTGCAAATCTGTTGCAAATATCTCGAATTTCGATAGGACTTTAACAAGGGGTACCTAATGTCCTTATCCTGGTTGTATTATAGTGATTTCATTCCACGGCTGTAACGACACGGCCAATTAATATTTCATCGTTTTAATATATGGATACCCGAATGCCGAATACTGACCAATTAGTTTGCAATTCATATATTAACGATGAAATACCAAACCCCCCTAATTCATTACCATAAGTAAATAATTACTTTGGATTTTCCCAAAAGCCATTTCATTTACAATTTGTTAGTAAATAAAATAAATGTTGGTGGCAGGAATGTCGATGAAACAAACTTTTCGATGATAAGTTATTTTAAAAATGCTTTTACACAGATGGATAAATTGGTAAGTAGTTGAAAAAATGAAACCCCTTTCTATTTGTATAAAATGTGTGCCTACTTAAAAAAAGTAAACAAGGCTTTAAAAAATTGCTCATTTATTTTTAGAACTTAGAAATTAATGAAATTATTCTCAGTATCATACAGGTTTTTCAATGAACTTTATGATGCGCCTCAGCCTTTCCCTTATACAAAAAAAATGACCTAGCTGATCAACTTTACATGCACGTATGGTTTTGAAAACCAAGCTCAAGATGTTCCCTTCTCTAGTTGACGCTAAATTTCGGGGGGTTGGGGATGGATAAAGTCTATACGGAACTGTGAATTTCTATGATCCCATCCCATCACTAAAATGATGGTAAAGAACCAATATAATTTGGAACTATCTATATCTATACGGAACTCAGATACACAGCAAAAAGTCTATCAAACTGGCCCACTTCCTCATGACTTTTGGCCAAACATTGCAGTACAAATTTTATTTAAAATTAAAAAAAAACATTTGCAGTTAACGATAGAATCTTCATGAACATTTAGGGTTTTTATCATATATGCATATGGTATCCAATTTAGAAAAAATGAGCTTTTCCTTCCAAATTCACTCATGCCAAGCAGTACAAAATTTAAAGATGGCGAAATAAACTGCATTGCACTTTCACTGCCCGCTCATTTTTTTACTTTAACGGGTACCTGAAGTATATATATACATAGATCATAACAATCTAGCGCTCTTCCTAGGAAGTACGCATCTCGTGTTACTCAATTATATGAAATTTCCTCTGCGTCTGAGGGATAGATTTCTTTTCGTTTAGTGCGTTATCGGATTTTCACTAAGTATGCGAAATTATCTTTGTAAATTATTCTTTGAAAAATTCTTGAGAAGTTTTCATAGCCCATATCATGCATAACTAATACACTAGTTTAGTACCCTTCTGCTCCAATTTCTTTTACGCGTTCAAGTCGTAAACACGTCATTTGGCGATGAGTTTTTGTTGGTTTTGATTGCCAGTATAGATTGGATCCAGACAGGGGGTTAAACACGGCTACACGTTTTAATAGGAACATTTCTTCTCTCCTATATTCGTGAAATGGGATTGTACCTGTAAGCGTTGATTGCTACGGCAGGAATTTAAATCTTCCACCTTGCATACAAGAACACGTCAATTCACCTTTCTGTTTTGCTAAACTAATTGCAAATCCAATTTCAAGAGACGAATTTAAAAAAATAAGTGCCGGTAAGCTAAAATTTGAAGTGCATAACAGAAGAAGCGGTTGCCAGTCAGAATACGTTTATTATATTTTACTACTCTTATGGGTATATCCGTACGCGATTTAGGAAAAAAGCTAGACATATAATAGTACCTATGCTTGCTCAAGTGCTAACTCATCAAAATGTTCGCTTTATAGTTTAAAAAATACTTCATTTTTTGTTATTATAATTCTTTCAAATTTGAAATGAAAAGTAAAACCGAGCGACTTGACAATTTTTAGGAAATGCATCCACTTTCATCAAAGACTCTAGAATGCTACGAACAATGCATGATCAATCTTGCTTGATGAAGGTATAGGAGAAAATGAAACGTGGAAGACTTCTTCAAGTACGTCGCCAATTGTATGACAAGATCGGCAGTTTTTGAAAGTTGTTTTTATAGTAAAAACAAAAAAGTCCACTCCCCATAGTTTAGTCATCTTTGGTTTTTGGCTTGAGACAATGTTTACGAACAAATCTCTACCAGAGACAGTGTGTCCCCTGAAACTGAAGTCGTGTACGTCCCTTTTTTGTTTTCAGACAGGACGCAATGAAACATTTTAAAAAGACGAACGCGTTGTTGGCTCACTTCCTGTCAACTTTTGTCATGTTTGTTGATTACCAGTAATATGAAATACAAAACATTTAAGCACGAGTGCAACCCGCAAATAAATACAAAATATGATTCTTAGCAGGCGTCAAGAAAAAAAATTCTACTATAATTAAGAGCTGAGTTAAATTGTGAGTGGTTAATACTTATAGGTTTTTATTACGCACGCATTATTACGGAACAGCTCATAAAATTACGACAGCAAAACCCTCCACACCACCACGATAATGATAATGAATGACCGTGCAATCAGTAAATCTGCTGCAGTATCACACATGACGAGGACGTACAGCCGGATACAATAATTCATCCCAGAAGCAGCATCTAAGGCGGTGTATGCCCAAATTGGTCAGTAAAACTAAATGAGACAAAAAGAACTTTTACTTTTTTTTCAACTTCCTTTCCATATCTCATTTTATTTTTTTTTCAAGTAACATAATATGCGGTGGTGTAGTTTTATCAGAGGCCTTTCTCACACCATGTACAAAAATTATAAAAAATGAAACTTGAAATGCAAAAAAAAATTGATAATGTTAATTGTTTCCTACAACATTGCAGGGTGCGGACGAAGCACAATCATGCTTGCAAGAAATTTATGTCATAATAATACAAACTTTAAGATAAGGAACAAATGAAATGACGTTCTGCATTCTGTTTAAATACCATTATTCAATAGGTACAAGTATAACTGAAAAAAGAGATACGTAAGGTTATCTTGCGGATAAGCAGATAATTTTTTAGTACAAAATTGATATAGGAGTCAGCGTGCTATTCAATACTTTATTAAAAATCCATCGTTTACGCAAAGGATAAAACTGATTTTTTGTTGGCTTAGCTTAGTGGTCACATTATAGGCTCTTCCTACATGATACTTTGCTAGTGGCATCCTTCAAATTAGATTCAATTTACATATTTATCTGCAAAAGACATCCGTGGTCACTTTCTTATCTCGATATAGCGTTGGTGTGTTTGGTTGGGATAAGAACAGGTCCAATGACCCTACAATTAGCGTACTGGTTCAAGTTTACATAATAATATTGTGCAATGGCCATATACCACAACGACAACTTTTCTTCGGATTATCTGCTTTCATCATCACCATCGTGGGTCCAAGCACTGAAAAACTTTCGACCTAAAGAAAGTCCTATTTCAAAATGATCGCCAAACAATTTTCGTATATTTTTTTAAAAATCGAAACATAATAGTTGTAAAATATTAATCTACAATTATTATCGAATTTTTGTTTATGTAATATATCACTTTCTGAGTCTGACTCGCTAGAAAGCTGGCAAAAGTTACGAAAATGTTACTTTTTCCGCATGAGTTCAACCGATTGAATTATTGCTTGTTTCCACCCTCTGGCCTCGCAAAATTAAGTGAATTAATTACATTTAGTAGTCAAATCACACGAAATTGCACTTTTAGTAACGAGCGATTTCTATTAGCGATGGTGCTCTAGCGTTTAAAACAGCGGTTCAACATATAAATGCCTATTTGACCAGCAGCAAAGCACACTCGTCTAACTAAAATGCAAAAAAAAACTTGATTAATTAATATATGCAACAGATTCACGTAAAGTCGTTACATGACTAGACAGGCGGTCGTTTTCCCCAAACCAAATATCCTCACGAGAGCTTCGTTGTGATTTTACACATTTTCGAATAGATTTTGCGTAACAAACAGTATACCTACAATGATTACAAGATGCTATCGAAGATGAATAATGTAGGCACATAATTGGTAACGAAATTTCAATATTTTTTTCAAAACGTGATGAGTTTCTAACCTCCATAATTTCACAAAGCATAACAATCGCACCTTTCTGTCTTAGATTGTTGACTACACACCATTCGAAAATTTACGCTATTTACAATATTGACATGCATTCAACTCTGGGATTGACAGCCTCTCTTGTACTGACGAGAGTACAATTGTAAAACAAAGGAGAAAAATTGGGAGGATCAGTGCCAAGCTATTTAGCACCTCATCCCTCATTTTCTAATTTATCGATAAACGGCTATTACACAGCTCATAATTAAATGATATCATCTAAAGAAAAAGTGTAGGTGGGGAAGGTCAATAAAACGATGATATCACTATGATTTGATTTTGACAGAAAAAGTTAAGCCACAACCACAAGAACGTTACATTTTGGCTTGCTTAAAACAAAATCAGTGGGAAAGATTCAAGATACAATCGTCCACAAACTCTACCGACAGAGATAAAAGAGATTAAAATCTTGCCAAATGCGTACTCTAACAAATTAAGCAAAGTGTATCTGGCGCGACCAAAAGAAGATCACGCTTTGTGAAGTAAAGCTGTTTGCGACGATGCCTAGGGCCAAAGAATATTCACTTAAGGTGTAAGGGAAGGGAACGTCATTTTATTGATGTTAAAAACCTCCGCTTTTTTTGAATGCTAGCAATGCGGTATCATACAATGAGTGATATTACCATGCATATGCTTAATAGGATGTGACTGCAGTTAATTTGCATACGAAGTCAAACACTTCATTTGCCACAAAATCCCTTTTTCCTAAGGTCAAAACAAATTTCATAGCGTTACATGGCGTAGTGAAGTATGCCATTTTTACTCCCTGGGGTACATGTCCAAGGGCAACTTGCATCCGGTTTTGTAGCAGTGTCACGATCACGATGAAGCGAAACCTTTTGAATCCAAATAATGCGCCCAATTTTTCCTTTGTACAAATTTCGACTGTGTAAAGCCACTGTCAACTTTCATCATTGAATGAATTGTCAGGATAAATCATGAATCTAGGAGCTAAACCGATCAAAAATGAATGATGCGCGCATTTCAATTATTAAACTTCTAATCACATTTTAGTTGCAGGAAAATTTATTTCATTTATTTATTTTATATTTAAATCTTTCAATAAATAAATTTGCCTAAATAGCATAAATTATTAAATAAATACTTTACCCTTTATGATTCACATAAACATATACATTTATCAGTCCATTACCACCGAACCACATCTTTTATGATCAAAAGTGAGCATCAAAAAATGATCCTCGTCATTAAAAACGGGACATCTTTATCCAGTTTTCCGCACATACTTTCCATAAATCGGTGGAAGTCGGATCCGCTTTGGCTTTGATGTGCTCCTCATCCTCAGTATATACTTGGGATTTATGGTCGAACTAGTTGGTATTTTTTTACTTGACTCAGTTGAACCATGTTTTGATTGGATTTCTAAGGAGGGGGACCTTCGTTTGGAAATCTTATCTGTTGAACTCGACTTCTTTTTGACTTCTGACGACGTGGCCTTTACCTTTTCTTTGGAAGAGCTTTTCGAAACTTCTTTTGAATAGTATTTCTCAAGTTTTTCCTTAGAAGAAGAAATTGGCCGTTTCTTCTCCACTGATGAGTTCTTTGAAGGCTTCAAGTTCTCTGCTGTTTTATTCTTGGCTATGGACTTTACGGTGATAATTAAATTAGCGCCACTAACTTTAGTCTTCAATTTACTTTTCGCATATTTTATTGTTGTGGATGCTTCCTCATCCTCCTCTTCATCTTTCTCATCCTCTTCTTCTTTCTCCTCCTCCTCTTCTTTCTCCTCCTCACTGGCGACTTTTTCTTCAGAGCTGTCAAAGAGCCTTTCTTCGGAGCTGCCAAACAATGCCTGTGCCATTTTCGCTTCTTGCTCCTCAGTTATGTAGTCTGGCGGGTATCGCCTCTTCGCAGTTGTCGTTGAAAGGGTCGTCGTTGTACTTGGTGTTGTGGTAGATGGCCTAACTGTCGACGTAGTAGTCGTCGTTCGTGGAGGTCGAGTTGTTGTAGACCTTCTCGTAGTGGACGATGTTGGAGGCTCACTGGTTGTGGTTCTCTTGGTCGTGGTAGTAGTAGCCTTTGTCGAGAATATTTCTCCCGAGTTCCGCCTTTCTGCAGAACCGGAAGGTTTCGCTGTGGTGGATTTCTTCTTGGAAGGTGATTTAGTCTTCGCTTTCGAGCTAGGCTTGGGGCGTTTCGTGGTGGAAGTCGTGGTTTTCTTTTTATCCTCAGCGTCGCTTTGTAAACCAGAACGGTTGGGTCCGTTTACATCGGGGATTCCGTAAACTTCCTTTACCCATTGCACCACTTTCGGGTCTAACGGTTTTCGCTTGTGCTGCGCTGGCTTTGGTAGCCAAGGTCGTAGTACATGTGAAACAGAAAATGATTGGGAAAGTGACGAGAAGGGGCGACGGACACCGATCAAGGGCTTCAAGTTGGCTGCTGCAGATGGTCGCATCGGAAAAACGGCTGGCTGTTTTGTATGCTGACCGTTACTGCTTTGGTGGGAGGGATGATGAGGGCGGTTTAAGTGTAACATCTGAGAAGGACTTAACTGATGCTTTAGAATTGGCTCCCGGCGACCAGGATTGGGTCTGTAGTAAACAGATTTCTGGGGTGTTATCGGGCGAGGTAAGAAAGGTTTCGAATGAAGTTCCTGCCTTTGCTGAAGTGTTCCGGTATAAACAGGTGGAGGTGGCGGTGGCTTATTGGCTGTATCTCTTTCTGGTTCATCATCGTCGTCTCCGTTTTTTTCTTTATTTCCCACCCGTCTTACTGGGTCTTCATCATCGCCTTCTTTTTCCTTGCTATTATTATTTTCTTTCTCCTCTGAGGATTGACCTTTCTCCTCCTCAGAGGAATTATTCTCTTCAGAAGAGTCCTCGTTGCCTTGCTGCGACGGCCTCCTGTTACCTGGCCGTCGATTATTTTGACCTTGTTGCCCTTGCTGGTTTTGACCCTGTTGTCCTTGCTGTCCTGGCCTTCGATTTCCAGGAAGACGGTTTCCAGATTGACCTAGCCCATTTTGAAGCCCCTGTTGGGACTGGTCAAATGGTTGCTGAGCTGGAGACCCGCCCTGTCCAGGGTTTTGTCCGGGGTATTGTTGGAGAGGTTGGCCAGGACCAGGTTGGTTGAACCCAGTGTTGGGATTACCTTGTTGAGCCAAGCCGAGAAGTGACGTTGGATTGACTGGAGCGAGTTGGGCCTGTTGTGGTGTTATCGGTACACCTGAACCTGGTCCACTAACCGGGCTACCTTGTCCTTGATAAAATTCAGCAAGTGGAACGCCAGGAGGTACCTGAGCTGGCGTCCCTTTTGGTACGTAGATCTCCAGGGATGGGGCAAAAGGAGATTGCAGTGCAAGGGGTGGAGGTGCAGGAACGTCACCTTCTGGTCCGTATGGATCTGGCTCATTTTCTACATTTTCTTCTTGGGGTGCTCCTAATATTTCCCCTACGGCCGCAATGTCACCGACAACAGGTGCCTGCGGTGGATATTGCGGAGATGAATGGTCCAGCTCGTCGTCTTCTGGTCTACGCTTAGGCGGCGTGGGTTTAGCCTTTGTTTTCGGTTTCTTCTTTTCTTCAGAGGATCCATCCTCTGCGCTGTCTTCATCTGAACGCTTTTTGGTGTCGTCCTCCTCAGAATCATCCTGGTTAGAATTGTCTGCTTGTTTCTCGTTGCTGGAGTCATCGTTATCAGCCCGATTTTTAGTGGCCTGTGTAGGTCTCAAAGTACTCGGTACTATTTTTTGAGCCACGGAAGGCTTTTTGGATTGCAAATTCGCCACCGGAGGTACATGCTGCCCGTTTCCATCCTGTGATCCACGTCGGGCTGGTGCTTTGTTGGACTGTTTCTTCGATGATTTCTTTTGAGGCTTCTCCTCCGAGGAATTATCATCGTCATCCTCTTTACTTTCCTCCGATGCCTTTTCATCGCTCGCTGCCTTTTCATCGCTCGCTGCCTCCTCCTCCTCAGAATCCTGGGCAGGTTTCTTTGAATCTTGTTTAGTGGGAGGCGTGGTCTTCACATGTTGTAGTTGTGGTGGTGTAGCAGGCGGTGGAATAACAAAACTCTGCTTGTAACCACCATTGTTAATCACAGGTTTGGTTGAGACAGGAGTCGTCTGCTGGACAGTAGGCGAGGGGGGTGTTGATCTACCTCTCTTTTCGTCTGAGTCTTCCATCGAAGTGGATCCTCTGTAGGGCCTCTTTGGTCTGAGCAAAGGCTTAACTGCTTCTGGCTTGTATTCTAGGTGATCCAACTCATACTTGCCTTTGGAAGCAGTGAAAGGTTTCTTTGCAGGCGTAGGATGCTCCTCTGAACTATCCTTGTCATCATCCTCCTCGTCATCGTCGTCCGCCTCTGAGACATTCAATGGCGAGTCTTGCTGATGGTTTTGATGGTGATTATTTGCCCCAAAGTTGCCAGAGTTTGTTGGAGGTCTCTGCGTTTTCTTATCCTTCCCGAAAAAGTAACCTAACAGACCGGAAGAGTATTTTGGAGTTGTTGGTTGTTGTGTTTGCTGGCCGTTGTGCCCATGCGGAGGCGGTTGATCATGAGGTCCACTATTTCCGTTGTGCTGTGATGGCGGTCTGGCTGGCCCTGGTATGTTGGCCATTTCATTACTCAATTCATTGGAGGAGGGTTCCATTTCGGTAGAGTGGGAGTTACGCGTTTCCTCATCTGAGTTATCGTCTTCGTTGCTTGCGGAATTTTGGGGCTGGGGAGCTCCTTCATTTACACGATGACCTTGATGATCCTTTATTTCCTCAGACGGTCTTCCGACGAAACTCGCCGTAGGACGATGCTGAAGACGAGGTGGATTGACGGGGTTGATTGGTTGGACTTCTTCGTCTTGTGCAGCTTTCTCTTCAGAGCTATTTTCCTGACTTTCGTCATCCTCTTCGTCTACGTTCGAGTTTTCCTCGTTTGACTTGTCCTCCTTGGGCACTGTCTTCACTACTTTCTGAACTACATCGGGCGATGGTCGTTCATGCTGAGGTTGCTGCTCAATTGTAGTGGGTGGTGGGTCCCGGAATACTTTCTTCTTTTGCTTATGTTTCCGTTCTCGAACGATTTTATACTTTTCTCTGGGAAGCTGAATAGGAGCTTGTTTCGATTTGGTCTCTGACACGAAATGTTGTAACGGCTGCGATTCTATTGCCTGTTGCGGTAGCCCTGTCGGAACCATGTCTCCTCCACTTGAGATTTCTTGGATGCCGAGAATCTGGATATTAGGATCGCTAGACTGTAATTCTGGAGGGAGTTGTATCGTTATATCAGATGGAGATTTAGTTGATGTAGGACTTGGAGTGGTTTCCAAAGCAGGTCGTCTTCTACGCTTTCCTTTTTCTACACCTTTTTCCTCAGATGACCCGACTTCCTCATTTTCTACTGAGTGACTGGAACTTTCCTTTCTTTTAGGAGTTTTTCCATGCTCCTCAGAAGACTCGTCTAAGCGATCATCCTCATTTCCGTCCTCATCTGAGAAATTCTCCGAAAAGCTTCCAGTCGGGTTGTCTGAATTTTCAAAATGGTGCGGTCGATTATTTCCAACATTAAAAGGTTTCTGTGCATGCTGGTGTGGTCGTTGTTGGGGACGTTGAGGTTTCTTGTTAGATCCTCCAAAACCCCACCAAGACGTCTTCGGGGGAGGTACATGTGGACGCATATTATGCGGTCTTTGGTTTTGCATACCATTCGGTCGTGGATGCTTATGTCCTTCCAATGAACTATCATCATATTCAGGATGACTTTGAATTTTCAGTGGTGGTTTCCTATGCTCACGATGCGGACGCGGTCCAATGTCATACACAACTTCCGGTTTTTCATCGTACTCCACTACTTCCGGCCTTGAAGTCTTAGGCCGCTTTGTGGTAGCTACTGTTGTTATTCCTTTCTCCATGGCCTTGTGAGGGAACATTGCATAGTAAATTTGGTTTTCAGGATCTTTTGTTTTCCAGGCTATTGGCTTTACGGTCGTTGTCGTGATAAGGTTTTCAGGATCGTTTACTGGCTTCCTTGTGACTGTAACTTCATCTTCTTCACTGGATTCTTTGGGTGGTCCCTCCGCATTGACATACCATTGTGGCTTCTTCTTTTTATTGAGTTGCTTATGCTTCTTTTTATAACCCCCGTGAACAATTTCCATCATTTCGTGAGGAGTGTAAGGACAAACACTAAATGTGGTCGAGCATTTTCCCTCATCTTGTTCCGTTTTTCCTATCCTTTCTGCTAACTCCATATCTTGTCGAAATTGAGGAGTCTATAAGAAAAATACAACTTTTTATTGTGTACTTATAAAAAAGAACCAAAACTATACATACGGTAAATCCTCAAAATATCGCCCCGGCGAAAATTTGAAATTTTGCTCTCAAACCCCCGGCGATAAATAGAGACCCGGCGAAATTTAGCATTTTGGTTTTCTTTTGCTTCAATCTTTGGAGACCCGGCGAAATTTCAAATTTCCATCTTGACCCCGGCGTTCTTTAGAGACCCCGGCGATATTTAGAGGATTTGCGGTAGGCAAATGATTTCAACTTACTGCCCAAAACGGCCGTTTTTTCCAACGTTGCCTCAGCCTCATCTCTCTCGTCCTTTTCCTATCCACATCTTCACTTTCTCCATCACTTTCATCAAGGAAACTTCTTCCTTCTCTTGGACTCGCTTGACTAGAATCGTTTGAATGTCCTTCTGTCCTATTCAAAATGTGGTCCACGCTACGGCCTATTCTTAACACAGACTTGATTCCTGTGAAGAGCGATCCGACTGCAGTTTGCTCAGGCTCGATAATGATTTCGTCCATGATATCATCAAGTCTCTCTTTGTTTCCAGGTTTGATTCGCTGTTCCATGTCTTTCCAGACGAAGGGTAAGTAGGCTGGATCCTCTTTGACCAGTTCTTCTTCTGCCATAGTTTTCCAGAATCAAGTCTTCCTTGACTCGATTCAGTCCGTCTTTACCACGTGTATTTTTCGATTTATCCCCGAAGAGGGGATCATCCCCTTCAACTTCATCGTCATCCCTGAAAAATAATACGTGAATAAATATAATTATGATATTATCGCACCAAAAGTACCAGAAACTATTGTTTCTCGTCTTACAACATGGCAAATTTAATCAAATACGCCAAATCATTCAATGCGCTGGATTCCTTGTTTGGAGGTTTCGAGTTGAGTCCACAGAAAAACAATCGCACCAAAAGTACCAAAAACTATTGTTTCTCGTCTTACAACATGGCAAATTTAATCAAATACGCCAAATCATTCAATGCGCTGGATTCCTTGTTTGGAGGTTTCGAGTTGAGTCCACAGAAAAACTTTGGGATGCAGCCCATCGTCTGTAATGCTGGAGCTATCAGAGCTATCTCTGCAGCAATGCCCATTTGACGTTTCAAGCGATTCATCCCTTTTCTCCGGTCCTTCCTATTCGCTTTCTCTTCTGATGACTCATCCAGCTGCATTTCCATCTCCTCGGACGGTGTAAGCGTGGTGCTTTCCTCGGAGGTTACTAATGTTCTTGACGAAAATAAGGTCGAGTTTGCGGCGAATGATGACTCATCCAGCTGCATTTCCATCTCCTCGGACGGTGTAAGCGTGGTGCTTTCCTCGGAGGTTACTAATGTTCTTGACGAAAATAGGGTCGAGTTTGCGGTCATATCTGTCACGTTTTTTGTAAGAGACAAAACAGTCAATGGCGGCGATACTGTCGTAGCATTCATCACAGGTTTCTCCGCATCAGCCTCAGTTTCAATGACCTTCCCATTTCGCACCGTTTTTGCAAATGACAAATAGGGAATAGCTGTAAGTAGATAATTTAGATTTCAACTCATTTGGAAACAGTCGTTGGCGACACTGTCGTAGCATTCATCACAGGTTTCTCCGCATCAGCCTCAGTTTCAATGACCTTCCCATTTCGCACCGTTTTTGCAAATGACAAATAGGGAATAGCTGTAAGTAGATAATTTGGATTTAAACTCATTTGAAAAGTTAACTGTCCTTCGCAAATTTATTTTGCACGATATTATTATGAAGGCATAATTTTAAGATGTATTTGATTACCTGAATAAATAAGCAAAAAACTACCTAAATTATTAACTGAGAAAACTACACTGGGTGAACTAATTGCACTAACACTCTCTAGTGTTTCACCATTCACTATGAGTACAAATACTGACAACATGAACTGCAACAAACATATGTATACAATACAACTAGCACTAGTGGAACTGGACTTCAGTCGAGAATTTCGTGGTATCATGATGCTCTGATGAGTCCGATCCCGGAAACGGGCCTTATTTCTGAAAAGGCCTAATGGTCTCATTGTAATAGATTGAGGAATAGCTATTGGGTTTTCCTTTTTCAAATTTGCACTGCTACCTTGTCACGTAAAACATCTTGAAAAAAATGTATATGAAAGAAAAACTATTCTTAAATCCAAGCAAATCTCAGAGGAAATGGTTTTGATCTTTCTCCAACAGGAAAGTTTTTTCATCGACAGTTTTGTTTTGTCATTTTCCCTCTACTGAGGCTGGTGATATGTTACTTAACAGTTGAGAGACATTGAAAAATGCATGCCAATAACTGTTCGATAAGCTGTGCTAGAGGTCCACAGCAAGTGCCATTCTCTTCAAAAGATTTCTCTGCGCGTGCACCCTGTAGGTCCCTAGATGATGTCAGCAGCCTTAGCAAAAAAAAATATTTTATGGCAGGGGAAACACTTTTCTACTCATTAATTTTGTAGGTGACTGGGTGCGTGTTATTCAATGACTATTTTAGGATTCCATAATAGTAACGTAGGATTACACTGTCGTGTTTCATAGATCACTGCGTACACTGAAGTTTTTTAGAATCACAGTTTCACATTGCACAAATTAGAAGAAATTTTCACCGTTACGAATAAGTCAGTTGCAGTTGCACGTAATCGTTCATAATTACTTTTCGAACAAAAAGTACCCAAAAAAAAGTTCGTGAGACCCTGCCACTATTAAAGTTACGACAAATAAAACAAATCGTTTGTCGAAAAAATGTACTCCCCAAGACACGAACAATTATTTTCTTCCTTTGATTGTAGTGTTTTCATACAATGATTACCAATTTTTTTAAAAACGTTGCTGACATTGGCAAGTAGCTGTTTTCAATAAAGTGAATACAATTTAAGGTGCCTCCAATTT
>VICI01000686.1:0-32273 GCA_019593645.1 Akabosia matsudoensis
TTACTATTTGAAGATCTCCAAACAAGTACGCATAATATATAATGCAAGCATCAGAGCAATGAAAAATACTTTTATAAAAAACAAATTATGTTTGCTCTTATTTTAATGGTAGACATACACCGGCAGTAGTGTTTACTCTACCTGTGACCCTGTGACCTGACAGTTCATAACGTATGTCCCTTGGTTTTCTCCTTCGAATGACAGTGTTTCATGAATGAATGAGTTAAGTCTGAGTCAAAAAACAACTTTTAGTTCGCTTATCAGAGGAGTTGAAAAGTAAATCCTCTATAAACAAATTGGGGACCTATCCTTTCAGGCTAACTGAAAGGAATCAAAACATAGAAGTGAAATTCCCACGGGAGCCACTCACGATAGAAAGTTTCTAAGTTTCAGTTATGAAAATGCGGTTCCTAACCGAGCATGAATAACAACTTTTACCATTTCCCGTCCCATGTAACCGGTTGATGCTTAAATTTATAGTTTTTGTTGACCAAGCAACAAGCGAATTGCCAGAAACTTTAATTTAGTTTTTGAATGTTTTACTAAAGTTATAAAATAATGAAAGTTTTCATTGCCGCATATAAATAATATTGTGTAAGGGAGCATGTAATAAGCCAAACATTTGACCCGTTTAAAAACAGGTAATGAATCGTAGACGCAAAATGTGAACAGTGAAGAATAAGGTGCATGGTGGTCTGTGGTTATTTGTGAGAACAGCTTTAGCTCAGAATTGATGTGTGTGAACAATGTCCCAAAACTTATCTACGTTATGAAAAGATGAAAGTAAGCCTTAAATTTTCTCATCTTTCTCAAAGATTTATCGGGTTTAAAAGAAAATTTGGTAATAAAGAAAATATTCGGAAGCCTTTTCAGATAATTATTCTGCTGAAATCGAAATACACTTGTAGATATCAAAGAGAGGAGCTTAGAACCAAAATTGTAAAGCAAAAGAACGTCAACGTTTATTTCCTTGCATGTATCTGTTTCAACTAAAAAGCAGCTTGAACTAGCTCCTTGTTTATTTATTTATTTAAATATGCTTGGATTACATCCCGGTTTTCCTTTTATACACAAAAACGGCAAGGTAGAATGAAACTGCTTTAATGCGAAAAGTTTCCAACGTTTTTCTTTCTTTCGTCTGTGCGCTTTTGTACGTGTGATAGGACTAGGATATTTGTTCGTTTGAATACATAACTGATACTTTCACCAACCCATCTCTTAAACATCGTCTTACCTGGCTCTGAAATGCACCAACGCTTCTATTTAAAGAAAAGTGAGTGGACGAATAGAGAATGGGAAGGATGCTTGCGTGCTCCACTCGGTGAAACTCAATTTCTATTGTAAACAGCTTCCTTCAGTAGTTTGATGTACTCTATTTCTTCTCAGTCAGCGAAAAGTCTTTTCTATGTGGGAAAGGAAATTCAAATGAATAAAATGTATATGGAGCATTTATACTTTTGAAATTGTATTGCATATTTCATGTGTCTCCGTTACTGGCCGGATTTTCAGTCGTTCCTTGTAGTGTAGATGTTTGGCCTAGGCTGCTGCTGGTACATAATAACTCAAGTTAGTAAGAATTATGTTCTAATTTTCAAAAAAAAGGAGTAGCGGTACGCTGAAATGAAGCGAAATGAAATGAACCGTGATCCTCATATCGAGAAGAAAACAGCAACTCCATACCGGCACCAAAATTGCCATTGTGCTTTTCCGGAGGTCTTTCAATTCGGTTTCTTTTAATGATCATAATCGTAAAAAAGGATAATCCTTCACGTCACACGCACGTATGGTCGTAGGTGAGTACTGCAGACTTCTGGCTGTAACGAGGACATGAATGGAATGCAAACAGAGCTAAGTGGATGTATAAGCGAAGAAAAATTATAGATTAAACACGGATGGATGATTCTTCTTCAATATGTGTACACAGTGGAACGAAGGATGGTAGTGAATTGAAACGTGAAACCTCAAGTTATTATTGTTAGATTTTGGGTTGTGCTCATCTCACACATCATGATACACTCGTCCTTCACCTTTCCTTTCTATATAATAAAAGCTGGCTGTTTTTTCGGTAGCCACTCATAAAAATACAACACTATTACTATTAGGTTAAACCTGCGTGGAGGCTTCTCGTTACTGTTTCACTTTCATCTCTGTCTCCCACAATGTAGTCAGCCATGAATCCGCAACAACTCTGGGTTTTTTTTTTCTGCTGTGAAAAAAAGAAGCTTGTAATTCTTCTTGGAAGTACGATTTCGGTTCCAATTTCATTCCGCTCATATTACCCTGCCTTTACCATCATCATGATCACATCCAAACATCGTTTCCCCATCTATCAACTCCCGTCATGTATCTGGTAACACCTGCATCAATAGAGACATTACAAACGTATTTTATATAATAAGCTTTATGATAGCCATTAAGGTCCCATATTACATGGGCAGAATTTCAAGAACAGAAAAGAGTAACAGGAGTATAAAAAGTAAAGGCCCGTGCAAAATGTCTGTCTGAAGTCAACATTGTTTCATTTTATCCTTTCTAACTTACTACTCCAAGGAATGGAATTGAATGTTTGGATAGTGCACACTATCATCGATTTTCTTACGCTTCCTTGCTCCTTCATCACCTTTTTTCATGCCGTGCAGAATACTAAATCTTTATATAATAATGCGAGCGACAGACTTTTACTGGTTACTGAACGAGTAATTTTCAATCCCAGATTAAGAGGAGTGTAGATAGGCACAACGTAAACTTGAATTAATAACAGAAGATTTCTACTGCGTTGAAGTGTCTAACAGCCCAATATGAAATTTACAAGGCAGAAAATTCAAATATAATTATGTTAGAGTAGACATAAGTATTCGAAAGTTTTCCGCCTACGCATTTTACGTAGTCGTCATGGAGAAGAGTCAATTGGCGATAATGAAGGCATAAGGCATAGTTTTAAGCTCTCTTGTTGAGCCCGTCCGTAGTGCAGGCATGCAGCCACTTCACAAACGAGAAAAAACTTGTTATGCCTTTCTCCATAGAACAAGAAACGACGACTCAAATTACACGAGAATATGTTGTGTGAAAGTGTATAAAGTCAGAAAAGGAATTCACGCAGGCTTTATGAGCACATTGTAACATTTATAAAAATTATTTCTGCAATTTTATTGTCAGTGTCCACCACTTGAAGACTGCCACGAGCAGGGACTTCCATCATGATAACATGCAACTCCATATGGTACGTAGTCATTGTGAAGTAGTACTAGAAAACTTTTGTCAATGTCATTACCGTACTCTTGGTGAAAATGTAGAAAAATATTTACTTTAACAGAAGACTCAGTAATTTTCAGACATAGCCAATACAAAATCAATTTTGTCAAAGCAAAAGTCTGTTCATTTTTTATATATTTTTAGAGTGAAAGTTACCCTATGATTTGCATATTGATACAATTTGTACGTAAATGTTGAAACGAATTTAAAATATTCAAAACAAGTTTTTTTCGTACAGAATTTGTGGTCTTGCCAAATGACAGGGGTTCGAATACTCCGTGGAAATTCGAAACCGCCCACCCTATATACATGTACTTGTTATACGCTCTCAGCGACAAAAGTACAGTTTTCTCTTCGACCTTTTGTATCAAATAGTAGAGTTGGCCGAGCTGTCTCAAATAGTTGAGTTCTGTACTCGCTCCAAGCAGCATCTAGCCAAGTATACACCTCTGCAATTCCAAACCCTTCTTTTACAATTTTCATTGGTAAGAAAACAACCACAGACGAGGTTAAAACGACCCCAAGCAAATCATTATTATTCCAAGCCAGAAGCAAACGGGAGGAAAGAAAACATTTTTTCCTTCTAACTTTCATTCCCTGTCGTAACTAGTTTCAACTCTATTAATTGGACTGATCCACTACGCATCTCGGACGAGTTTTTTTTCAGTTTTTTCCCTCAACTGTACACTGTTGTTCACCAGTTAGACAGCCAAATGTTTACAGTTACGTTGGGCATAACTGGGTAAAAAAAAAGTTTCACGTCAGTTGCAACCAGCACAGAATTTTAAATTGAGGGAAGGGCGACCTGAGAATTTCGTAAGTTTGAGAAAGTGAGTTTTTTGACACTCATCAAAATATGCCTCCAGTGAAAAGAGATAATCCACGAATTCCTTTCAATTCCTTTCTTCCATTGTGCACAATTAATTCCTTTCTCATTTGATCAACCCACTGCACGAATTTTCTTTTTAAGGAATAACGAACTCATGCCTATCAACAGCCGATGTGAAAGTTTAGTCTTTTCAAGTTTACTTTCAGTGTGATCTTCAAACTACAAAAATGACTTTTCAGAATTTATAATCCAGGTGAGAAACTTTCCTTTTCAACATATTTACCATAACATCGTTTCCTTGCTGTTCTACTTATAGCCGCATATAAGATTTTCTATGTCATATTCCTACTTAAGCAATAAAAAATAGTGCACAGAAAGACATTTAATATTTTATACAGAGTTGTGTAGGTAGCGAAAATGTGTGTAACTATTAGCGACAGGGCGGAATGGGCAGTGAAAGAAAAGAAAAAGCTGTTCTTCTACAACGTTAGTCCCATTAAAAGATGGTGTTGTTAAGAGATAAAAGGAAATGAAAATATGTAACTTGTGTGATGATACAGATGGGATGCTTAGAGAAATTGAAACAACAGGCAATGAGTTGGCAAGTGTTCTGTTGGAGACACTGCAACAATATCATTTATTTACGATATTGTCGCATAGAAAGCCTGAGGATCGTTAGATTTTTGTTGGCAATATAGTTACTACATGTTATTTAGTTAGAGTAAGTGCCACTGCTACTGGTAGTCCAAAAAAATGAATTTATCTTGGCCGTGGCCGTCAACAAAGTTACATACTTGGAAGACAGAGAACGAGGAGTCAAGATACTAGCAGCGATCGTATGTGTATCCAAAGGCATTACAGAAAATTGCGAAGACAAGTCTGTTGGCCCAGTTTCTTCCAATTTCGTTTCTTTCCTCTGATTATAAACTGTATGTGATTATACATTTGTATTTGTAGACCATATTATATTTCTGGAAAACAGCAGTATTACTGCTGGAAGCAGTATTAATAGCCTTTCACGGTGTCAGAAAACTAAAGACATGCGGTTTAACTACTACTTTCAGTATAGGTTTGTGGAATTTTAGGAAATATTTGTGACAATTAAAAATTCATTGCTGTGTAAGCATGGTGCTTGGGTTGGTACGTTTTTTGCACTTGAAAACGTGCACCGGAAATTTTAGCACACTCGATTGCATTAGCAATTTTACTAATGTTTAACCTACTCGCTATTCCGAAATAGGTAACTACAATCTTTTTTAGTAAGAAAAAGTTATTTTTTGTATTCATGCAATTACTTATTCATCAAGATATACGATTTTAGACGCAATTACAAGCGGCTATGTTCAAAGCCTGTCAAAAAAAAAAAAAAAAAACAAGGACAACGCCTACAAATCGCTTGCAAAAGCGAAAGCGCACTATCATTTTCGTCTACGGTCTAGCCGAATCCAAGTCATAACGTCTACCAATAAAACAAGTTCTGTTGCGAATGAATCATTTACGTATTTATGGTGCCCAGAATGTACCGCTAGAAAACAATTTGGTTATTGGAAAGTTTGAATATAAAGAGTAGTACTTTTTGTCTACCCTCTTGACAGCAACTCTCGCCTTTCCAAGACTCGTTCGTCCTCGACAGAAATCTAACGAAGCTCCTCTGAAGAAAAGAGAAAGTGACTTGAAAGAAAGAAAATAAATAAATCACGACACATTTTCTTATGGGAATACAAGTGTTTATAGGTGCAACAAAAGTAGGAGAAAAGGAAGATTTTTTAGCACGTAGGTTATTTTCTCAAGATTCTTTGTACGCTAGATCGCACATGGAAGAGGAAGCTAGCTAAGTTTTGTTTCTTTTTCCTCCGGCTGACAAACCAAACTGACAGAATGTACGTGCTTTTCCCTTCATCGCACTTCTTACAAAATAGCAACAGGAACTGGTTTTCTCATTTTCTGACACAAACTTAATATTGTAAAAGCATGAACTCAAAAGGATGCTCTATTTTAGCTACTTAACTTTTCTCACCATGGCCTACATATTTATTTTAAATCTGTCTTTGAGTGAGAAGTATCTTATCTTGGAATTATGCACGAGTAGAATTATTATCTTGTGTGTTGGCAAAAGTGAATGCATTTTCTCCGTGAAAATTTCTCTGTGGATTTTATTTACCCATGAAATATTTTTGTTGTCAGTCATGAGAGGCTGTACAACTCTGTGACTATCAATCGTAAGTGCTAAAGTATCCTGGAGTGTTTTCACGTTGCCATACCTGGACTGTATTGTGCAAGTAAGGGTATCATCGTGTGAAATGTACAACGTCTTGGATGCTTTCCCTTTTTTACATTCATGTCACGGGAAGGTGGTAATGAAACAAGTAAAACGAAACCATAAACAGCCCATTTTTTGCTGTAAAAGTTGTTGTGCATTTTTTAGAGTAGTGTTGGTGGAAGTAAACTTCCATGCATGACGGATTTTTCCAATATGTACGTTAGAATATAAAAAGGACAGGTCCCGAATAGTGCAATGAATTATCGCATTTTAGAAATTAATTCTTCTTTGAAGCCTGCGTAGAGTGGAGAAGGGAAGTGAAGCAAATGGAAACGGTAACTTGTAGTGAGTGCGGTAATGCATTTGGCTTCGGAAAAAAATCTTGCATCGTCTATCATGTCGGGACTTTATTGCGTAATGGGAGTTCATTGTCCCTGTTTAGAGACAAGTGCGTAGAGAAGCCGAAACGGAATTAGAACTTATTGGTCTCTTGGAATTACTCACCTTGGTAACTGCGTAGCACAAATTCCCTGCCCATTAGATTCCTTGACTTTTCTACGTGAGGAATTTTCGTCCGTTTCAGAGAAAGTCGCAATTTGTAGTGAAATCGACTCACCTTGACTGTACCCCCAGATAAATCTATTTTCTGGAAATGCGAGACATTTCAACCAGTGAAGAACTGCAGTCGCCGCTACATAAAGACGTAAGAAAATTGTAGCAAATGTTTGTGGAACGTGAGCGAGAAAAGTCATTAAGATATAAAGCTTGCTAAAGAAGCACACATCACCTCATTGAGTTCTGTGTACTATGCCTCAAACGCTACTTGTCAGAAATTCTGGGACAGAAACAGAAACTTTTGAAACCGGGTGTAACTATGAACAAGTATGTAGAAGAAAAACACCTAAATGGATCCCTGGAGTGATCAACTTTTGAGAAACTGGTTATCTTTATGGGCTCATAATAACTACTTTGCTCGATTAACGATCCTGCAGCAGAACATTATCAATTGATGACACACGACGGTCTCACGTAAGCTCAACGTGAGCATTATGTCGACTAAGTTCTTTACAACTAGAAACTCACTTTCACCAACTACTCCCAAATGCTCTCATTGAGTCCCTTCAGTTCTACCCCTCGAGCTGACTTAAGTAACTTTTAAAACTTGGTGAAGTTCATCCATTAAATTAACCTGGTTTACTTACTTCTTTAAACTTTAACAAAAGTATCATTTGGCAGAATGGTAGCTATACATGTAGCGCCGGGTTTTATTATGATTTTGCTTGTACCGCTTTTTGTGTCTAAACAAAAGGATTGAACAAAAATACTTAAGGATGATGAATAGACTCATTATTGCTACTAAATTTTATATAGTTTTGCAAAATATGATTACCCTAATACGCACCAGTTCCAGGAATTTGGGAAAGTGTTAAATATAGCTGCAATTCATCGACTTAACAGGTCATCAACGATAATTATTATTACCCTTTTCTCTGCAAATATACCGGCTTTTACATTTTATGGGTCTCTCATTTAGCCGGTCAAGAAGTTCTTATCCTATATTCCCATAGTAAATAGGAAAAGAGGGAAAACTAATGTAATGAATTTATGTCTAAATAAATTTACTACCAGAGTTTATCGATTATCAGAGAGAGTCAATTGTGCCAACTGGATTTTTCTATTTTAATTTCTTTACCTATGTTAGATAAAGGAACCTTGCCAGTGGGATCTGTCAGTTATTTCAGTACAATAACCGGGGTCTACAAAAATGTCCGGTATGAATATCGAAGAGAAAAGATTACTCCTGCTCTTATTCTCATGCTTCTTTTCTCACAAACTCGACTAGTGGGGTCGAGGTCTATTCATCATCGCACAAGTGCTACAAAGGACGGCACATCTAAAAAAAGAAAAAAAAATTCAGCCATAAACGTCAACGTTGGCAATAAATTCAAAGACTGAATGATATGTACGGTTCTGGTCTTTGATATGGTAAGCATTGTATTAACAAGCAATCTATATCTTAGGATAGGTTTTGAAACTATCTCTTATACATTTCTGGCATTTTAAAATAATATACTGTGTTTTTTAAACATACCTTTCCTATCTTTCGTTCTCTATACGGCTCACTTATGGTACTTCTGCGAAAAACGGTGTATTGGAACGTAATTTATAATATGCAATGAACCAATCAGGATGTAGAGTAGTTTCTAATTGTACATACATTATAGTGCTGGGAAGTTATTAGCCAAATATACACTATCGAGGTTTAATTCAGCTCTGTTCAAAATACTTATCATTGTCCTAAGAATTAGATATGAATGTATCCTTACCTGGAAAAGCACTTCCTTAAAAATGGATACTTCCAGCTTGGATACCATTACCATACAGCTTTATTGTTTATGCGAGAACAAGCTTGATTTTAAAAAACAGAGCCGTTTGCAGAAAGCTCGCGGGTAGACTTTGCTAGTTTCTTTTCTGCAGTGGTCAATTAAACGTCAGCTAAACATGAGAAGCGATTAATTTGAAGGTTGACAGGGAATTACACAATATATCATAATTAAGGAAAGATTACTCGCTTCGCGTGTTTTAAACAATAACTTTGCTTGCTATGCTTCCAAATAATGGGTAAAACTCAACAGCAAAAAGCAATTAAACACATGGCAGGTTTTAGTATGGGTTTCAATGGCTAAACATACCTAAACCATATTTTTTCAATCACCATACTTGGTTTAGCTTTGCTTCAGCCAAGAGTACCCATTAGACAAAAAGCCGTACAAGTTTATGATACGCCGACTTGGTGAAAGCTTATCTTTTTTAGAGATCAGAAAGATGCTTGATTACCCATTCTTGCAACTTTTACTTTGCAATTCCAACGCGCTTTAAAAAGTGTTTTAAGTACAATACTAGAATGTTGTATACATTCTTGTGTTAATGTATCCCATTAATTTTAATTGGGTTGGTGGAGAAAGTTGAACTAGCGGAGAGAGATGGGATCAAGAAGAATTTAGATTTATATGGGCTTTGTTCACTCGTTTGGAAGCAGAGTACGCTTTACCCATCGTATGAAACATATTGTGCGTCATTAATTATGGGAAGACTCTCCAAGTGTACTGCTCAAAATCAGGGCTCCAGTATTCCACATTGAGTCAAGCGTTGCTCATTTGCCGCCCACAATTCATTTATCTAAAATTGTTACCGTAAAAAGTAAAATATCCCTTTGTATTTATTCGCCAAACTAAATTCTATGCCAATTGTCACTGATTATGCCCTATCCCATCACGCTTTCGTGCGTGCTTCCAAGAAAATTACAAGTTGCGTAAGTTTTTGAACACAATTGAACGCGTAGAAGGGTATTGCGTTGTAGTTCACAATGCAAACTAATCAGCAGAATGTTTTGAATAGATAACTAAATTATCGAGGAAAATTTTGTCTACTAAAACTGCTCGAAATGCGAAAAATAATTTTGATGGGCAAAGAAACTTTCTGGAAAAATGTACAGTACCCAGTAATCGCCGAGTAGTACAATACTGAATTGTTTAATGAGAAGAAATGTAAAGGCAAGTCTATGGTGATAAACGAAAAGCAAAAAGGTACCTTTCCAGCCGCATATCGAAGTAGAGTATGTGTGTGAAAGGAAAGGGTTGTGATTGTGAAAATCACTTCATGGCTACGCAAGCACTTTCTCACTTTGAGTGCAACGACCAAAATACGTAATTAAAAGTCTTCCGCCCACCAACCTATCGTATTGTATTAATTAGTGTGAGCCTCCTATCACACATCCAAATGCGTGTGATCTTCACATTTACAAAGTTTTGAATCTTGCATTCCAAAAGGGAAAGTCAAAAAGGTTTCGATCGTTTTACCACCTCAGCATTTGAGAAATGCTTCACATAAAACCTATTTGGAATGAAAGAGCAACGCTGTAAGCTATACGGATCCCGACAAGAATATGTAATTAGCGTTAATGGATGCCATTTAATTTAATGACAAAGCAAGTGCACTTCCAGCCTGATCCTACAGCCAACCTACACCACATGTCAACGCTGTTTAAACGAACTGTAAAGCTATTAAAGTATACTTTTCGGTATAACTTTTACCACTTGCGTATGTTATGCTTTCCCATGTTAGATGATTACTGATATGAGAGCGTGACGATAGTACTTGTCATGTCACATCATCCATAAAAAAATATAATCATCAAACGAGACAGGAGGTCCTTGAAAACACAGAGAAAAATGTTGAACCGTTTGCGCGAGAAAAAAATTGTCCTTCTCCCGTTTTCCGTAACGTACACAGAAGAGAGCTTTTACAACAAACTTCCTTTGTAAGTCGGCATCATTAAGCGTCTATTTAAGCCTTGAAGACTCACATGAAATAAGAGCCATTTATGTTGGCAGCGTTGAAAGCAATTTGGTGGCAATGTTGGTTAATAACAAGAATGGCTTCAGGGATGGATGAAGTTTAGCTGCCAAATAATAAAGCTATTTAGTTGTAAAACGATCACCGGAAGAGCGAATCACAAATCGATAGCTTGTTCTGAAATATTTTTTCGTGGATTCAACGGGTTTTATACGACAATTTTTCTGTAAACCGAAGAAGAAGTATGACAGAGAAAAGAGAAAATGTACTGATAAATTGATATGTCTATAGATTTTCTCTGTTTATCGGTGAATATTTTAGCCATCAGCTTTTGGAGAGGGTCCAAATCTCCTTACTCGCTTTCCTTTTTCCCTTCTTCTTGTACCCCTTTCTCTCATCCTTTTGCGACTGTGATGGGTTTGCTCAAAGTGCACAGGCAAGTTTAGTTAACTCACTGGTCCGTAAACAGCCAACAGATTTCCGGAGAAAGAGCAGCAGCAGAGAGAAGCGATGTATGAAAAAGGGAAAGTGAACAAGCTAAAGAGGGTGTTTGAGAACATGCCGCGCACCCTCCTTAAATGTATGTGCTCGTTGCGTGCAAGTTTTAAATGCATATGAAACATGCAAGGAGTCGAAATGGGTAGGGAGCTGAGTTCTTCTAAAAATGTTATCTGAGCAATTCAACTCGAAAAACAAGAGGAAAAGTAGAACATTGGCAAAACCATCTTTTCACCTTTTGTTTATCAATTTACAGATAATACTAGTTAAGGTCTGTCCAATGGTACAAGAACAAGTTTTGGCAACTCGTGAACATCTTTTTTGGCGAGTTTTTTTTTCTTCATATAACGTAGTAGTACGAACTATGCTTTCATTGGGATGTCTAGAACAAATTGGCACAAACAAAAATTCCAGATGAGCAAGTGTGCCAAAATAAACGGATAGATTGTTATGGTTACCATGAGGGTAGGTATGAAGGCGATCGGGAGAGAAAGAACCGTTGTTTCCTCCACATATGTGGAAAATTCAATAGGGAAAAAAGGCAATCGGCCAACAAAGGCAGGAGCAGGATGGCCGAAAAGATATATGAGCTTGTACTAAAAGTCAGCGAAATGGCCGGATGGAAACATAATTTTATCTACTACGCAACCAAAAAACACATCTGACCGTGGGAACATTTAACTTTCTTCGAATAGTCTACTTCTAGCCCTAACAATTATGATTGCAGGTTCAGCTGCTTTTTCCAAGAGGCAAATTTTTAAATTAATGTGAAAACGGTAATGATGTGGAGGATGCATGTTTTTACAGGCCGACTTATTTTATGACTTTAGGAGAATCCTGCATAGTGTCCATGGAGGTAATATGACTGATATTCTTAATGTACTTACTCATCTTTGTCCTTTTTCCTCCACGTAAGTTTATTTGCGTTCCATTATCTTTCGCTATTACTACAAATTAGTTTAGTTTGTAGACAATCGTCCTCAAAACTTGGAATATTTCATTTCGTCTAGATTGTGTGATGGAAATTGGTCATAACAATGAAATGACTCCGACACCCTCCGGCAGTACCTCTTCAAAAATTAACCTCGATGGTCCTACGATTTTCCTCATTTTCTACCAGCTTTACTGTGCCATCTACGGTGTCCCCATCGTTACAAGGATCGCCGAAAAACTTATCTTCCATTCCAGTATCATTGCCACTTGGAACACATTCACAGCCTATTTTGGCTCCATCGCGTATGCATGACAGCACAATTAATTATCGACATCGCCACTTTCCCAACAGCTATCCACGGGGTCCCCATTTTGAAGAGACTCTTGTTAATGTCAGCGTTCGAGAGTATCACAACGTCCATTTGGACTGTCGAGTAGGTCTGATAGAGGACAAACTTGTGTCTTGGGTCCGTCGAAAAACTGACCAGTTGGAGCTACTAACATTGGGCATTACAAATCACAGCACGGATCCTAGATTCTCGTCGGATTTTAAGTATCCAAACAACTGGCGGCTGGGTATACGAAACGTATCTCGTAACGACTCTGGAATGTACTTGTGCCAAATATCAACACATCCTCCAAAAGTACTCGAGGTCCAATTGACGGTAGAAGCACCCGAAGTGTTTGTGATAAGTTCGAGAGGAGAGCGTGTTCAAGAAGTTTACTACAAAGAAGGGTCCACATTACAGCTTGTCTGTCAAGGTATCAAATCCTTTCACCAAAATTTCTGCACAAAGAAAGTTTCCGCTTAACAAAAACATCATCTTGATTGCTCTTTTTAGTAAGTAACGTCAAGTCTCGATCAGTAAACTGGTATCACAATGCTGATCTGCTCAATCAAGATATCACGCGGGGAGGTGTAAGTATTAAAACGGAAATTGTCGCTAATCACGCCAAGAGTATTCTTAGTCTTGCCAGGATCACCCGGAGAGATATTGGCACTTACCTTTGTTCCTCGCCACCTCAAAATGCTAGTGTAACCGTCCATGTGCTCAATGGTAAGTAAATTTTAGAGAGAGAGAAAAATCCATTATTCTCGAACAATAGTATTGACAATATATTTATCTTTACAACATGTTAGACGAAAATCCAGCCGAGCTGTATCGCAACAGGGGAAGTAGTATTTTGTGTTCACAATGTTACCTACTATGCCATTTCTTTGTGTACTTTTACGCCCAAGGAAGACTCCACCGCTGNATGTTAGACGAAAATCCAGCCGAGCTGTATCGCAACAGGGGAAGTAGTATTTTGTGTTCACAATGTTACCTACTATGCCATTTCTTTGTGTACTTTTACGCCCAAGGAAGACTCCACCGCTGGAAGGAAACGTTTATTGCAGTAAAATGAGCTATAATTTGCGTAGACGTATGGTGAAGCTCATAAAATTTTTATTACTGTATTGATATCATCCACCGGAGAAGATTATCGAAAATTCAATGGAATGATGTGGGCCATGTCGAATGGAGTACATGTATTTCTCCCCTCTCAAACACTGGAGTCATTTATCAAACTGTTTAATGGAGATTTTTTTCCAAGTCATATTTAATATTTTCGTGGAAGAAGTGGTCAATAAATAATGCAGTAATGATTCTGTTCAGCAGACGATTTCTCAATTTTATTGGGCTTTTATTGCGCCCTCACAGGCATATCTTTGGAATTAGAGGCAGAAGATCATAGTCATTAGCACGTACTGGTATGTGGGGAACGATCCCATTATTGTTCTTTGGTTGATATTTTACGGTTAAATTTGAGTTTAAAGCTGGCGATCGAAAAGTTCGACTTTGATCATTAATGGCTTTTGAAAGAGAAAGCACTTTCAACACCCCAAATTTTTTTCTAGACCACAAATTATTCCTAACGCTGCCACCCAGCCCGCTCAATTATACTTTTACCAAGGTCTATATATCATAGCTGCTTTTTCCCTGAGGGTTGCGTGTAGGTAAGGAAATGGAGGATGATCCTGGCTTTTAAAAACTGTGTGGAGTTGAAATGTCGGATGCCACGTGGTATGTGTGTGATCTATGGTTGTCTCTCACGACAGGTAAGATTACCTCTTCAAAGGTGAAACGAATGCTGGATGAGCAGAGAGAGAACCGTTTTCCCTCTAGTTGACCCGGTTGGAAGTCAGAAACAGGAAGAGCGGATTGAGCAATTCTACAAGGAGAAATTAAAATTCAAAACGCATATCGTCATCTGCTAAGGATAGCTTCTGAATTTCTTCACATCCTTGGGGGATTTCAACATTGAAGAGAAAATAATGTATGGTTGCATTTTAAATCATCCGCCACACCACCTGCATGATATGTGGATGGTGGTGAAAGGCCTTGACAGAACCTTTTCTGGATGCATGCTAAAAACTTCTCATCTATAGCGATTTGATTGTGATGATGAGCCCTATCACGATGTATGGTTACAGCAGGTGTACTAGACAACTGTATGCCCTAAAATATTTATTACTGTAAAGGCTTCTATATACCCTCTGACTATAACTATAACATAATTTTTAAAACACATGAATTACATTCTCCAGAGGACCCCGGATGTTATACCAGAGGGACTTCGTAACAAATAGTTCAAGCAAAATCGATTATCTTGTGTGAAATGTTTGATTTTTTGACATAAATAATTTTGCGCAATGCTTCGTACGTCGGACGGTCATCCTGAAATTCCTGAAGTCTGAACTAAACCTTGGTCGTTTTGGAAGGTCGTTTCCAGTTAAGTGCCTGTGTCAGAGCCGATTGTTTGTATCCGTACTTTTAAGCAAGTAGTACTATTTACGCAAACTTTCTCATAGTGGACGATATTATATTGGGTATCCTCTAGGAACTGAAAGTATCATTCATAAGTTGTCTGTTTAATAAAAGCAAATGTAGAACCTAAATACATTCTTTCGTTTCTGATACGTGACAAAAATAAATGACAAGAACATGTACGCATACATCTTTATCAACAAGTATGACGGTGACCCGGGCGCTTTGTACGGAGAATTTTGGCACTGGGTAAGCTACCCCAACTGAATAATAAAGTGGCAAGGAATATTTTCCATTAAGGGCAAACACATTTTCTACCATCCATTCTGTGTCAGTCGGGCATAGTTCAGTCAACCAAGCACAACTTCAAAAAGTTATTTCGATGTGTTTTATTGAGTTTTAGAATGGACAAGTTTATGAACAAGTAAATACTCTGAATAAACCATGAAACTGAAAAACTCATTTTATTTGTGAGAAAGCAAAGGTTTTGGTGAAAGAATGACCTAAACATCAAAGTGAAACCAGTGTAGGCACAAGTACCAAACAAAAGTTGGAAGAATACGTGAAAGGGTAGACAGGGACATAGATTGAGAAAGTTTCGGAGTTTATTTTGAATGATTTTCTCTGGTAAAGAAAGAAGATGACTATAGTAATGAAAGTGAAGTAATGATGACGATGATGGTGTAGCAGAACAAATGACAATAAAACTTGACGGGAGAGAAACCACTAAACTCTGTAATAACCCAATGGAGCAGAACCTATGTATTTCCGGGAAGAAAATCGGAAAATACTAGAAAAGGATGAGGGAATGAGGCCAGTAGTAATCGCATCTCATAACTGACAACTATGACAACAACAACAACCATTACGAGGCATTTTCTGCTCATAAGTTTCTCACAGCTTTGTAAAAATCGACAGGCATATAAGCAGAAAATGAACTTGATCATCATTTTATCGTGGACCGAAGCTCTATCGTCAAAATTCAGTCTGCAAGGGTCATAACAGGCGGTGGGCACAAACGTGAACAAAAAAGAACAAATGGCAGCGAAAACTACATCCCAAGACCGTAATCACATTTCTTGACGGGCATACTTTTCCTGTTTCTTAAACAACTTTCTTCATCAAGTCATTAGTCCCGATCTTCTTGCAATGTCTTCTGCTGTGTACCATCCCGTGTACTTTTACGCAATTATGGTTTTGCATTGCTAGTACAGTAGGCAATTTGATAAAGTATAGCATACTAGCTGTAGGTAAGCTCCATAAAAGATTTCGCAATGACTTATTTACGCCACAAAAACCAGATCGCATTTCCGTTACAAAATTTCAATTTAGTCAGCCCCGTGATATCCCTTTCGCAACTTACAAGCTTGCACTCCCTAAACGCATACTCGCTGTATTCAATTATCGGGGTTCTCAAACCGCGGCAGTGAAACTGAGGAAAAGTTCAGTAAAGGTTATTATTACAGATTTCCCGTTGAATTAGATCCGTGTTGTATATTTTACACCTTTTTTGGCTCATTTCACAAATCTTCCGTCAACCTTTTCCTGTTGCCCTCTTTTTTTTTTACTGTTTACGACTATTCCGCAATTTTCATTTAGCCTCTCTGGTGTGTGTAAGCTCGTTATTTGTGAAAACATAAATACTGCTCCCCATTTGTATTCCGCACAGAGATATTTTTCGCAAGTTGGATAATGTGTGAGTTAAAATGCGCCTGTTGGTGATGATGGGGATAAAGGAAATTCCATTAATTCTCTACCCTTCGTCTTAGCATGTGTCTGCATCTGCCAGTCGGCTTTTTTTTATCTCCATCCATTCAAGTTTCCTTTCCTTGTAAATTTTTTTGTAGCGTAACAGAAGAATTTTTTTTTCTCTAGGAAATTCTGCGTCTATTTTGCACTTCGTTGTTCGTTTTCTTGCTCTTTGAGCTTTCTTACTGCAGGGAAAGGTATTAGTAATTAGAGCACGCGAAACATGGCAGGTCGTGTCAAGACGAAATGAAATTACTCACGAAACTTGTACATTAATATTCTGTTGTAAATTGTCAAGCAGTTTTACGACAAGAAAGCAGGGTTGCAAAGAGAAACACAGAGGACAACACGTTCATACATATACATACAATTCTCTTGTTACCTAGTGAGCCAGCGGACTCATTTCAGATGTCAGCCCGAAGCAAAGTAATGCTGGGTTGCATAATGTTAAATGCGTTTTGTGTAATGTTATTATAGTTGAGAGATTTATGGGATTCATCAGTGGCGAAATAGGATGCAGTCTTGGTGGAGATCTAATGCAATTTCAAATACACAGCTGCGTCAGAGAAAGTTGCCACGAAGGCTTGCACAAAGAAAACAATTTACCTAGACAATAAAGCTTCTCGTCTTTCTATGGTTGTAAAATGTTAGCTTGTTTGTTCAATAGTCGGGACAAGACGACTTTTTTGTTGATTATTTGTGGGGAAAATAACATAAAGTAGGCATGAAAACCGAGTCACTTTAATAGCTAGAGACCATAATTTTTTAAAACTGATGTTCTTTCACTTCTTGTGGAAATCCAACCAAGGAAAATAGATTTTTTTTTCTGCCCGGTTCCGAAATCAAAGCCTCCCAGCCGGGTCAATTCAATGCAAATAGGTGCTTAAGGTTTTATTTTCTATAATGGATTCCCAGTAAGTCTCTACAGGAAATTAGGTAAGCATTCAATTTTACTTTACTCAATGACAGTTTATTTCCAGACCACGCTTTCGCGTATCCAAACAGAATTATAGCTAACCAGTAGCAGTATTCCTTTGTTTTGCTTATAAAATGTTCAAGGTAATATTTTCTTTTTAATATGTATTCAACAACGCAGTGAATAGACAAAGCTGAGTAAAACGTTGTAGTAATTTTAGTGTTTTGTTTGTTATGGTTGTTGTTTCTTCGAAATCCATGTTTATTCAAAGTTTCAATTAAACTTGTTTCCCTCTGGTTTAGCTGTTTCTTTTTGTACCTATATTCAATCAAGCGATGATAATTGTTTTACTTCATATAAAATATGAATGGAAAACTCTTTTGCTTATCTATATCTATTGTCGTCAACACAAATCCTACGCTAAAAGATTTCAGCTATTTGCGTCATGCCATTTTCAATATTATTTCCTGGGATACTGCTGCTTGAATTGTACTACACCTAACAAAAATTTACTAAGTGCACATAAAACATGGTCGTAAGTATAAGCATTTATTGGTATCTCTGCTAAATGTAGCTACTATTGAAACTTGATCGTTATGTTAGGCAGGGCTATCACATAGTTTATTTGCACAAAAACCATGTTTACCCGAAGAAACCGAATGGTTGTAATGTTCAAGTTGCTCTTGCTTCGCAACAACGTGAGTTTCCGCAAAAAACATGAAGTCATGCATGCGTAGGATTGCGAAAAAATTCAAATAAATGGTCCCTTTGAAATTGTCCGGGTTTTTGATGGATAGATCCATTATGATTATTATTATTCCAATGGAGATAAAACATAATAACAATCTTCCTCCAAATGGAGTCCCCTTCCTTCCTTTTGGTATTTGGTGTCTTTTTTACCCGTACCCTCAGAGTCACGTATACTTCAGGGAGTAAACTACATCTTGCTTTCATCTTGATTCCTTTTATGTACAGACCATTATCGTGATAACGATGTGCATGCATGATGTCATAAAATATGCAAGTAGTTTGGCTTTTGGCAAAAACTTTTTTATGAGTCACGGAAGCTATTTAATCTAGGCAAAGAGGGTCATCTTATGTCAATGATGATGTTGGAAAAAATGACCATAACATTTTATACTTTATTTTCATTACGAAGGCATTTTCATTTTCGAATGAGGACTCTTTCTTTAAAATAGGGGAAATATGCAGTCAAGTTTTCACGAGGTAAACCGAATTTTCATCATCTTCAAAAAAGAATCCCTCCTCTTAAACTGCTTCAAGTTCAACCATTCCATTTCCTACAATTGTAGGAAACCTACTGGTTGATCAACATTCTTATGCGGGGAAAAACTCCAGTGCGTACTTTTTATTATTGCGTTGAGAGCATAGGAAAATGGGAAAACTTTGTGAAAATCGTATTCTTGGCTTTCTCCCCATTTCCGCTTTGTAGTAGTAATATATCAGTTCAGGAGTGTATTCAATGAACTTGAGTAGAGATACGTTTTCCTGACGTTACCTGATGCTGATGATGATTGCACACTCACTAGTTTAATTTCTCCGCACATTTTTAATATTTTGTAGAGTATTGTCTGCAGTTAAATCCCATATGAACTTTTTTTATCGAAAGGCGAATGCTGAAACTATAATGAATAGGTTGTTTGACTTCCTTTGAGAATTTTCTACTCTTTGTTGAAAAAGTATGCTTAGATATTTTTGTGAGGAATGCAATGATGAATGAATGTATTGGGTATCACAAGAAAACTGAAATAAATCAAGTTGGAGGTGGATTTTTTGATCGTGCAATGTGGTTAGTAAAGCGAAAGCCATGCCAGTAAGATTTCATTTCCTGTCTGAAGCATGTTCCATTCAATGTAAGGTAAGGTATATTAGATGACAGGTTGAACAGGGATATGTCACATTTTCATATACCAAGTGGACCTTGTGATAGATGGATACGAGAGACGTCTTCAACAACATGGCTTTGTGAGTAAACTCGTGAAAAAACTATGGATCTATGTTTAAAGTCAGAATAATGAGAAATACTGTCCTTGTGTACTGGTAACCAGGTGATATTTCCATACTAGAAAACAAAAAGGTACGAGGCACATAACGTCTTTGGACTGAATAGAAATAACCCCTCATGATGTCTCTTCTTGCGGTGTCTATAACTTAACCTGGACAGTAACAGTGATAAGTTACTATTCCCCTTTTATCCCATCCAACTGCCTGAAACCGGTTTTTTTTCAAACGGATAGAAGCCTTCAATTTTATTCCATTAAGTATTTCCACATTGGGTTTGTTATACAACTCCAATATGACGAATAACCTATTATGTATTATGAGTTGAGTGAGTAGTTCGGAAACAAGGAATCTAAAGTTTCCTTCCACATCATTGTATCTCTAGTTCATCGAGACTGCTCATCTCGTGATTGCTACGCCTGTTTCTCCCTCATTTTGCACAAATTCACGTACATAATATAAAGCAGTCCAGCTGGAACACGGAAAGTAAAGCTACGAACAGACTCTTTTTATTTGATTCCCATGCTTTCATAAATCTTCCGAGTGGGTTGCTATGATGACGCCACTTTTTTCTCCGAGAAATCTACTGCACTTCCAATTCCATTTTTACTCTTCTACTTCTTCTCCTTCTTTCTTCAGCGTTATCATCACAACAGCTCATCCATCAACTCACTTCTATCATTTATTTTGTAACACCTGCATTTCTACATTCCTACACGTGTTCCCATCAGTGATACTCCTCGCAAGAGTGGAAGGAGTTTGACAGTAAAAAAGTGATTGAGAAGCGAAAGAGAGAAAAAAGAGGAAAGCACACACAAGCCTTTATTGGCAGATACAATATTATGTTTCGTTTCTCTGATGAGGCTGTGGCGCTGTCAAAAGAATTGACTTGGAGCATGCATATTGCACACAAAAGGCTTATCGATTTTCAAAGATTTCCAGCTCCTTTCATTCGCACATCAAAATATTGAGACGAACGGTACAGCAAGCCGGGATGTCTTTATGGCACTCGTTAATATTGGATAACGTCCGATGAAAGGGAAGCACGTTTAGGCTACATTTAAACATATCATCGTTCCTCTTAAACGACAGTGACATTACAATCTAATATTACTATTATTGCTGGCTTTTAGGAGCCCTTAAAATATACATGTACCTAAAAGGGTATATGGTTATGGAGTTGCATGATACGAGAAGTGCCTATTCAGAGACACAGGACATGATAACGTTAAATACATATATTTGAGTGAAAATCATTCATAATTCAAATCCAAATATGCTGTCCAAACTCTCATTTAAGGTTGTAAGCCGAGGAAAATTGAAAATAAACAGGTTCTGTTATCCAAAACATTTACTGAAAATATAGTAAACTAACATATAATATTTCCGTCTTGAAGAAACATTCGTGAAAAATAAATCCTCGACTTAGATTTCTTATAGAAACCAGCTTACGTCAGACTGTTTGAGCTGATACTGCTAATGTAGGTAACTCAAGTTTCATCCTTGGAGCTGGGCTCAGCTCAGGCTGCCTCTATTGACACAATTGCGCGTACAATTATCAATCAGTTCACGAAATGTTCGGGCCTCTAGCAAAGAAGTGCATTGAACTGGTTCGACGAAATAATTCCGTACGATACAACCGGCTTTAGAAAGGTGTTATCTTACAATTTGCTTGTGTAAATGTACACAAGTTCTTAGAAAGGGTGCTTATGTACGCGGCAATAATGACTTAGAAATGACAGAAAAATATATGTGTATTATATTTCAGGCTTTACTTTGTAATTATAAACTCATTACGTTATGGGCTTTTTACTGCAAACAAAAGTTGTATGCGAAGACTGATGTCAAAATAGCCATCTGTCTGCCTAAATTTAGCTCGCTCTGTGACAAATGAATTAAATAATAAAAATGAAGACAACTGTTGTAGCGATTATGCTATAAACTGACGTGTATTATGATAAGGCATAGGAAGACAAGTATCATGTCATGATGGGATTTGCTATAAACTTTCGTTATCTCTTACCTATGTATTGTTTTTAAAGCGTAATAAGAGTATTCTTCACCATATCATGGCAGTAAACGTGCAATACACAGAGCATTTAAGCCTTTCGCATTTTGAGATAACTGGTTATGCCTGGTTTGCCAACTGAATGCATTCAACGAAAAGCAAGCGCAGCATTTCACAGATACACGCGCAGAAGGCAAATATAAATATACTTTTCTTAAAAGCAGTAACAGGACTAGGACCTGGCATCAGTTATGTCTTAAATTCTATTGAAAGCATTCTTCGTTATCGGCAATTTTTCAAGATTCTGTGACTTTTAGTTTCAGTTTGTACGAAATAAGAAACCAACTAACTATCGTTAGGAATTTTGGTCGCTACGGGTGTTCCTGTTTTAGAGAAACGCAGGAAATAAACTTGACAAAAAGCGGTGGTTTCAGCGCGGACAAAACTGCATTCCTGAGATATTCAGCAAGCCGAGTTTGTTTTGTCGTGAAAGCAAAAAACAACATCATTTTCTGGTGAGTTTGCGCTTCTTCGTACCACGTTGTCATTTCCATTAGAAACGGTTTGTGGAACCAGAACATGTCGTTGGTCGTAAATTTTAGAAATAATACTCTTACGACAACCCTGTTTTACTTGAGAAGTACAAACTCCTTAGAAACAGCTAATTTCGCTAGCTTGTTATTATGTCGCATGCACGAGGGGACAAGCTTATCATCAGATAAAAGGAATAATGTTGATATCTAAATTTAATCGGAAAATTTATACTCTCTAATAACATGCGCGACATGCTACCGGTGATGGGTTGCTCGCTAACGAAATAAAAATAGCTCCTCTTTAAATACTCACATGAATGAAGAACTCTGTTGAGTGTCTCATATTTAAGGGAGTATGGCCTCTTCTGCCTTCCAGCGATAATAATACTGATGATGAAGTGATAATGGTCGGTTTTTAACTATTTATTTTAGCGTGTCGCATGTGAACAAGGAGGCGAGTACATTTAAAGCTCGTCACAAAAAAGTCTACAACCACCGCAACAACTTCCTCTTTTTCATTTTTCATTGACTAATTACCACATTCCCTCTGTATTTGCTGACCCTAGAGTGGGGAAAGCGCTTTTGCATAGTAATGAGTTGGCTACAGTCACTACGTGGAAAATGTGTTGTGGTAACTGGCTCTACGAGTGGGATCGGATGGGGTATTGCCAGCCAATTTGCCAAAGTTGGCTGCAGGGTACTTTTCCATGGACTCGAGAAAGAATTCCAAGTAAACAACTTGAAGGAGGAACTCGGATCATTATCTAAAGAGAAGGTGGGCTACTCCTCTGCCAATCTTGCCGAGGCAGACCAGTGCCGTGAGCTAATTGAACAAGCAACTAAGGAATTAGGAAGGGTTGATATTCTGGTAATGATCCTGCTGCCCCCTCGCTCAAACTTTAATAATTGAATTTCAGCAGTTTAATTAATTATTTACACCACACGATAAAAACTATTGTAGGTAAATAATGCTGGCGTCCAGTTCACTTCTTCTGTTCAAGACTTTCCACCAGAGAAATGGGATTGGCTGATGGCTGTAAATTTAAATGCTCCTTTTCACTTGACGCGACACGTAATCCCACAGATGTACGAGAGACGGTGGGGACGCCTCATTCATATTGCGAGTGCTCACGGCAAAGTAGCTTCAAAGAATAAAACGGCTTACTGCGCGAGTAAGCATGGGATCATTGGTTTTTCTAAGAGCGTGGCGCTTGAAGCTTGTGGAACTGGTGTGACAAGCAACTGTATTTGTCCCGGATGGGTTCTCACACCGCTAGTCAAGAAACAAATTGAAAAGATTTCCAACGATAAAGGAATCTCACTCGACCAGGCTAAAACAGAGTTGCTCTTGGAGAAACAGCCCAGTGCGGAGTTTGTCAATCCCGAAGATTTGGGAGCATTGGCAGTTTTTCTAAGCAGTGATGCGGCAGCTCAAGCGCAAGGTTCAAATAAAAAGTTCATTTGGAAGAAAAAACCATCCTAATATTTTAGTTGTAACATGACGTTCGTTTTTTTTTCATTTTGGAATATTAGGTGGCGTCTACAGTTTGGACGGAGCATGGACTGTTCACTAACAAGTGATGCACAGCAGGGAAGCACGTAGAAGAACTGTTTAGAATTCTACATTCCGTGTCTATTCAAGAATAAAATGAATAAAATGTATCTCATACAATTTCATTTTTATACATTTATCTTTTAAATTG
Source organism: Akabosia matsudoensis (assembly GCA_019593645.1). Classification (NCBI taxonomy): domain Eukaryota; kingdom Metazoa; phylum Arthropoda; class Collembola; order Entomobryomorpha; family Paronellidae; genus Akabosia; species Akabosia matsudoensis. The sequence goes on from VICI01000686.1 coordinate 23,870, forward strand.
AGCAGCCTGCGTGCTGATGCAAGTGTACATGTCTCTACATGTAAGATTTTTTTATAAAAATAAATTTTTTCTAACAACAACAGCTCTTCAAAGATTTTAGTACCTATGCGTTTGAGCACCTCATGGTTAGATAATATTTGTGCAACAGAAGCGTTTCCCAAGGTCGATGAATCATAAATATTCCAACCTTTCGCCTACCTCGGCTGGGTTATGTTTAAAAAATGACATCTAATCTTATGTTGGTAACATCTTTTGATACTCAAATAGAAACACGTTACAACAGATTTTTGTTTAATACTGTGCACCCAACGACCTCTTACGAGGCCCAATATAGCAGGCATGAAATAATAGTTGTTGCTCAAGAGAAATTGTTTTCATCTAGTTTCATTTTTGAAGATCGCATGCAGTTTTTTCTACAGACGGTTGTCGACAGTGTCTTTTTCCCGTTATTTATTGCTTTTGATTCTGTTGAGATCAGGGAGGCATTTGTGCATTGATTTGGAAAGCATGGTCGTTTTATTATCATGAGAGAGCTTTACAGTCTGAGATTTCTTGTGTCCTTCCTTGCAAGGAAAGGGAAAATGATATTTGTTGGGAAAGAGAATTAATGTTACACCGGATTTGAAACTGAATGTAATTTTGTAAACTCTCAAAGGATTAAAAGGATCCCCTTGCTTCATGGCGAAATTATCGTTAGAATGATGCTCGGGTACCTCCGTTTGTTTTATTTTTACAAGTGTAAACTAGTAGCAATTCGCGGAGGCATGAAACGGTTCCGATGAGCGTAGACAATCAACATAAGTTGCAAGATAGTTATTTTCAGCACCGTGATTTTCTACAGAGATAAAACTATATGGCCATTTTCGCACCCTGATTGCCAACTATTGTTGATGATGATAAAATGACTTTTTGTCCGGGGAAATGGATGGAAAAAATGAAGATGAAACAGACCGAAGCAGCATTTGTACTTTGTATATGATACTCTAATGCATATTGTGCCCACGGAAGGAAAATGATATATTGTATGCCTTCAGATTCCTGAGACCCCATGCAATTTCATTTGCATGCTTATGCTATGACAGAATTGTATCATCACATGGAAAAAGCCTTCTTCGAAAGTCATGTTGCCTTACTCCTCCAAGTTGAACAAGGTCATTATAGCATTTTTTGTCATGGAGAAATGGCTGCACAATACAAACGATACGTTTGCCCACCGTCTACCCAAAAGAAAATAACGGACTCGCTTGTTGCCAAGTGTGAAGAGTAGATCTTCTGTTGTATACCCAAAAATGAAAAAAAAAACATATTTGTCATAAAGGCACCTTTTGAAAAAAAAGTCATGTTGAGAAACGACGTGTGCCACAATTGCGTAGCGTTTATCGCATGGAACCCTTATTTAATGACAAGTTGGTCTTATGGTAAAAGTTTTGCGATATAAATATGTTAAGGTATTTATGAAACAACGTACCCCAAGTGAGTGGGATGCAATGAGAGCGGAGAGGAAGTATGGAATGTACAAGTTATGGGCAGTTCCTTCCGAAATTATACACAGCAGAGAAATAACACAGCAATAAATATGTCATATAAATCAACTGAAATGTAATCATGCTTCCGTCAATATTGAATAATAGATTGTGATCATTATCCCCCCCCCCAATTTTACAGTTAACCAGGGTAAGGGAGCTACATATGATATTATGTGAATTGAAATATATTTGGCTGACGAAAAGTCGAGCATGGAGAATTGCACTTTTGGAAATGAGAGGAAAGGGAAGGCTGTACTTTTCCATTTTCTAGCAGTTCATTTTAAATCGGATCAGTACACATCGTAATTCAACCATAAACGCAAAGTTTGTAAGCAAAGTTAAATGTTTGCACTGTAATAATATTTGGCTGTTGAATATTTTCAACAAGCGCATTATTATTACAATGATTCATGGTTAGTGGTAAAGTATAAAAGAACATTTTGTGTGTGACCCATTTTCCAGACTAATACCTGTACGAGTCAGAAAACCAATTTTCCAACATAACGGTAATTTTCAAACGTTATAAGTCCATCTTTACTACATGCTAGAACCTATGAGAAGGTGTTCCTCGGATATGTTTATTGTACACTTCCGAGTATTAAATTAAACAGAAATGAGTTTTCGTGGCAGCTGTTTAGAATGGGTAAGTATTAAATTTCAAAACTCTTATATTTTCCACACATATATTTCGTAATGCATCCTTTCAGTGCTTGTAATTAACAAAACTCAGTAGATATGAATCATCGCGAAAAGTAGTACGGTTATGATAACTTCTGTACTACTACTGCAATCGCTTTCCTTTACCTTAAAGAGTTTTAGCAATTGTAACATTTCCTTTTCCGATAGGTACATATCAAAATACTACATATGTACATTTTTCACACAAAAGAGTTTCTGTCATAGCATTTCCAAAATATTTGTCATAAGTAAATAAATTGGTAGAACTCACAATCAGTGTTTCCTTAAGGAAACTTAAGGTATATTTTTAAAAAGGAGTATATCAAATTCACTGAAAATCGTAAACCTCTACGCAACACGGTCACAAGCCAATTTTTTTTTTTTTTTTTTGTTTCAGAAAATACTGACTACTTCTGGAGTTCTTGCATTACGCAAGTCATCAGTGGTTTGAATTTTTACGAAACTATAAGAAACCACCTTGAAAATACATCGCAAAAATACAAAAATCACACGTTTACAGAGCATGCTCTTCTTTACTCTTTAGCTCTTTCTACTCTTCTTTAGCTTCATATAAATTTTTAAATGATAGTCGCTATTTATTATTCAAAAGACCTTTTTACGAAGCTTCCTGTTTTAATCAATGATATGAACATGAAATACATCAGTACTTTAGCGTGAATTGAGCTGTAACTTCAGTAGCATTAGCGAAATGAGTCCCTTAGTGCTTCTGTAAAGAATTTGAAACTTTAGAGAGGCAGAGCATTTTATTTCTTTTGCATAAGCATAAGCAATCTGTATTAAGAAAAAAAGAAAGTGTACAACACGTTCCAGCAGGGCACGTGCCAACGAACCACTGCAGCGGTATATAGTAAATCGAGGAGGAAATCCTTTCTTCTAATTCTTGTCCTTGAAAAGTTTTTGCTCTGCAAATCATGTTTACAAGCATATCCAACAAAAACAGAAATTAAGAAACGAAACCAGGAGTGGGCAACAAACTTTGGAAACTTGTAAGCTCTGTTCCAGAAAAGCTGAACAAGGAGGGTGAAATTTTGTCATCGTGTGCCATGTCTTTTCCTCAACAGGATATAATCTCCCACCAGATAAAAATGAGTGCTGCGGAATAGATCAAACGCGTTGTCCGTCAATTTGTTTTGCTGGGAATTCTAGTCGCGGAGGAATGAAAAAATCTCCTCTAGTCCTTGTACTAGTATACTTTCTACACTGTACAGTGAGTCCAGCGATATACTGTAGGAATAACTATGCAGCTATGGCGGATGATAATGATAAAAATCACTATGGGGTCGCATACCGCTATGTTAGATTTAAGTGAAACTGAAGCCGTACGTCTGAGTAAAGTTCTATTACAAGTATTTATGAAAAACTCGTATGCAAATACAAACAAGTTTAAAATTCAAGACTGGAAACACTTCAACGTTTAAAATTACTGGTACAGGAGGCTTTAGGAACAATTTTCTCGCCAGAAATGGAGAATGCTATCCTGAATGAAGGCATCATTGATGGGTTCTAAACTAAACATATTCCTTGTCCAAGATCTTGCAGCGCTGTCTAGCCGCTTTGATCCTGTTAGCACCACGAATATAGTTGGTGAAAACATACGTGCCTCTCTTTTTCTGGACGAATGATGCGGAAACTATATAATGATCTTGTCCTTTTTACTTCAAATGGTCGGATCTGCACACAAGCTCTTTACTGAACACAATGTATGTGAAAAACAGGAAGTTGACGGCCACCTCGTGTGTGTTCTGTTATGAATGGAAAAGGAAAGACTCAAAGCGGAACGCTACAACTTTACACTCAAACTATGCAATTGATCATTTTATGCGTGAGCGAATTTCGTAACGAGGGAAGAGGCGAGAAAACGGTTTCCTCATAATGGCCTATTATATGGTATCCTAGAATGTCAATTTTCTTCTGAGACAAGCTTATGTTTCCAACCTTGCAACCAACGTGGAGCAACGTGACACAGGACTGTCGAACTCAGTCATCCGGAGTAATTGAGTTTCCACATTGGCACTACACTATATTATTGCAAATGTAGGACAAAACGAAATGCTGGGATTTCTATGAAGGTGATGTGCTTAAAACATGGAGGGGATGACTTACTTTCTTTTAAGATGTTGTTTCAGGGAGAGAAAAAAGTGTGCAACTGTGTCCTTAATGATAAATTCACGTATATTTACGTTACAGTCGAATTATCTCAATATCAATAAAATGACGGGTTGTGTCTGTATCGTTATTTGCAAGTTTAGTGAACAAGGGGCATGTATCAAAAAATTATTAGCCTGATAGAAGCTGCTCAAATATAAGGAAAATTCCTAAAAAATTGGTAAAGTTTCTTTAATATTCCTTGTCTTGGACGGCTATCAGCAGTAAAATATGGAGATTAAAATCTTGTCTTCACTCCGTAAATTGGCTATCGTTAGAATGGGCGTGCAAATTTAAGAAAAAGTTTGAGTACTGTAGGGAACGAAAATTACTTCTGACTGGTAGACAGTTGATGTAGAAAAAGATGTTGAAGTGTTCACAATGGAGTAGAGAAATACAAAAAGTATAAGTTTGCACTGAGGGAATCACGAAATGAACCTGAAATGTGACATCGAAAGATTTGCATAAAAACTGGTTCACTTTGTCTTCCCCATGAAAGTGCATTTCGTCCGCTCATAAGCATAATGCATGTTAGTATAAAAGAGGAGTAAAAGCGGAAAGAAAAACACGGGGGTTTATAATGTATGGAAACAAACGAACCGAATATTTCTTTCATTGCCATTAATTCTTCGAAAGAATTCTTCTAAGAAGAGGCCCCTTAAAGTAGAAACGGTTGAGTGAACGAAGCACTCAACCTCGCTGATTTCGAAGAAGCTTTTAAGACTCCATATCTACATTACTTTGACAAATAAGCGCTTTTCAACAAAGTTTGACTCCTCTTTCGTTTGTTGTATACATCGTTCACAGCTTCCCTCGGGAAACTTCTAATGATTCATTCTTTCAATACTAATAATTTCAGACAACTACGGAAATATATGCAACCTCCAGAACATATATTATATTAACTGCATTCTAAAGCGGCCTTGGAGCAAATTACGGGGAAAGTACTGAAACTGTCTTCACAGATGGTAACTTCGGTGTACTTCAGAGAAAATAAATGGTAGCACGTGTGTTCAATTATGCATTCCTGTCTTGTGGTTTGTTTACTGGAAACTTGCTGTAAACAATTGGCTTTTATACCTGTTACAATATTGATGCAAGTGGTTGACAAATTGCTGGTATATATTTGTTACAAACGTTAGGCTCTTCTGATAAAAGCACAAGAGTGAAGGACAAGAATTTGGTTATACTTAATTGATACGTATTTTGCGATCTTATTGGGCGATTCAATCTGGCGACTCCCATTCTAATGAATCCTTTTTTATATTTTGGTTATTTTTTGTCTTTGCTTGATCCTTCCAGCCTTTGAAATCCAGTCTCCAAGAAAATGTTAAAATAAAATATTCCCATTAAAGGATACACGGGGTTTCCATATTATCTTTTTCTTTCCAAGTTTCTCGGAATGCCAAATTGGATACATTTTTTTGCATAAGAAATTACATGATAACCATATTTAAAAATTTCTATGTTCAACGTTAATGATCAAGATATTGGTTTGAACCGATGTGATATTCTTCATTCTATCAACTACATAATATGTGCTTGAAGGAGAATGCTCACTTAGAAGCACAAAGCACAATACACCTGTCTTATATAGCGAATATGAATACTTATTTCAAAAAGTGGCAAGCATTTTATGAACTTATACACGCATGGATGGCTGTAAAATTCATATTGAATAGCAGAGGAAGTTTATTACAAAGCTGTACCATATTCAGCATGTAATGATATCGATGAGTTTGTCTGTCTGTGGACCCTCTACGTAAACGTTGATTGATTTCGACCAAACTTGGTACAGTGGTACTATGGGTCACCGGCAAACCCCCAGCCCAATCGGCCGATTGCTGGGGTCGGCAAGGGTAAACTTTTTTTCTTTGCGCCAATTTTGAGCGAACTTGATTATCATGGTGATTTAGGAAGGCCTTTAGAACAATAAATATTCCTTTCTAGCCCGATTCGTCGAGGTAAGCGGCGAGTTCAGATGTAAAATTTCTTGTTCATATAGAGAGACATATTGAGAGACATTTCAATATCAGGGAAAAGCTCTCATTCACCGCGCTTTTGTTTTTCATTTTCTTTTGTGTTTATTTCCTTCAGGCTCGTGACTAAAGCCGTTCTTTTACTATAATATGACAATAATAACTAGGAATATGAATTAGAAATATGTCGTAATAAAAATCTAATGAATTTGAAGAATGAATAGAGCTGCTAAACGGCTCTATTGAACAATGATGACTAATTCTTAAAACCAATAGTAGCAGTTTTTAAAATAAACTACGTAAAGGAAGGATCGAGTTTTCTCTTTATTAAACAACGAGTCCGAAATCACGTTTCCTTTACTACAAGCATCTTTTCTCGTGTATCCAAATTCTAAATAAATTCGAGGGTATGATGGTATTATCAATCTTTTAAGTTAAAGTGGTACTGGTACCTCAAGAGCCCCTCGGGTAGCCATTAACGTAGCTAAACTTCATCGCCTCTTTTGAATAGGTAATAGTTTGCTCCAATTCAGGTAGAATTTCAGCTCAAATAATGTAGGAAAGCGGATGACCTAGTGTCGGTAAATGAAAAAAATCTATGTTCAACTGCGCTTAAAATCATTCAACTGAATTGCTATTCACGTCACGCGGTACAATGTGTGCCTCATGTCTGGACTTTCTCGTCGAACTTTATGGCTAGTAGACCAGACGGATAACGAATCAAATTACAATCCTCAATCGACTTATCCTTCTCACTAGTAAACCAAACAAGAATGCATGAGTGGAAAATTCACTGAACAGGGTTGTTTTCTCCAGAAGAAAGGTTAAAGGTAGTAGACCTGCTGGAGGTAGATTTCTTGAATGTAATAATTTGGAGGAACACCTTAGCGAATCTAATATGTTGCCATACGGAATGCAACCCCAAACACGTCCACTCGTCCATTAATAATGCGCCGCTGAGGGAATTATTCACTGCTGGTCTGGGTCGTTAGTTTGGAGAAACAGGGTCACATTTTATGCAATGTTATACATAGGCACATAGAGACAAAATCTGTTTTCAGGAGTTAATCTCTCAGAGGATCTATCATCCTGTCATGTTTTCCCGTGCACCGATCTCACTTGATGTGTATTGTCAACCCAGCTCTTTCTTCTTTTTCAGAGTACTCGACAACAAAGGTGTATCAACCCGTTCTTAATTATATTGCATCCACGTAACTTGCTATAAGGAGGGAATGGGTTTGGAACGGAATGTTTTGAATTTCAAACTACTGCTTAGGTATCAACAAGAAGTATATATTATATACTGTTCTCAAATCCGGGGGTTTGGTAAGAAAATACGGACAAACACCGTACACGTTTTGTAAGTACCATGTCTGGAACCGCATTGAATTCATTTTTAGCATACAGGTAGGAACCGTAGAAATTTTTAAAAACATAAAACAAAATTTCGAAATTTGCTCGTTTCAAGATGATATGAACCTTTACTGAGAGTTTTTAAAGTGGCTGGTGCTGGAATGCCTACAAACTTGAAAACATCCTATTACGATGACCAGAGTTTTCTTTCATAATAGCTTGGGTACTGTATGGGCTCCTATCAAAGTCCTGTTTACAGTACGATGCAACATAAGGTTTTTTTGCACGTAACTTTTTTTTATTTTCGTTTTTTCGTTATGTGGCCGTTAACTTATTCTTTTAAATTCATGCGTGTAAAATGAAACAAGCAAAGTAAAAAGCAAATTCATGCATTTGGTGCAAATTTATCTCCTGGGTGTTATTCAATTCTAGCAAAAAACAACCTTATGTTGTATCGGACTGTGCAATTGGTACGACCCTACCGGCCCGGCTAAAAAAGGGTTGCAGCTATAATACGAGCAAATACTTATCTATACAAGAACACATAGTAAGGTAAGATTAAGAAATAAAACGTTGCAACGCTAGAATTAAGCATTGCGAAAGGGCACCTGCAGGAACTTGGCAAAGTCTATGCGCATTTCAAGTTTCAGCTTAATAGAAAAAACCGTTCCGCAGATATAGAAGTCATAATAACCTGACGTT
>VICI01000687.1:0-32202 GCA_019593645.1 Akabosia matsudoensis
TAGTAAAAAATTAAAATTAACTTGGATTAAAAAATTATTTTGCAAAAATCAGAGTCGGACCATTTCCACAGCATTCAAAATGGTACGCTCATACCTCTCACCCAGATGACTTGTCAAAGAAAGCTTACGACAATGCATGAATCTAACTGTGTTGTAACTTCAATTACGTTCGACGGCTTGAGCTCAAACTGGTCCTCGGCTAGCTTGCTTGGTGCACAAGCTGACCTCCAGAAACCTAATTTTAAATCTTACTTCCTTTGTCCAATAAGTGGAAAAGAAATTTGTATCATTCCAGATCTGTGCCACATGTTCAAGCTTATGCGCAATGTCTTCAAAGTGTAAGGGAAGATGCATAACTTCAGAGGAGAGGTATACGAGACTATGCCAAATTCAGTTTAAATGTGTATACATAGGAAACAGTAGAATCATGAGCTACTTTCTCTTTCTTCTGAATTCTCACAGGAAATAAGTTGGGCCCATATTCATAACTTAAATGCTTTACAAGTAAGGGAAGGACTAAAGGCTGCAAATAAACTTAGTGGAAGGCATGTGAACTTCGAGTTACAAAAACTGAAGACAAAATGTCTATAGATTAAGAGCGATTCTGTCTCTATTGCTCTTGGAGTTTGCCGTAAATTAGGCATTGCAGATTTTAAGAGCAGTTTTCCTACTGAGGAATTCCTGTCGTTGATGAACCGACTTTGATATATTAAATTCGAAATCGAACGGGAATGGATTCTACAAAAGGGCTCCTACAAAAGCTAAACTACCTGAAATCATTACATGTTTCGCAATGATGAAGTTCTATTTATGTACACTTGACGTGAAGGAAGACGGCGATTGGAAGCTACTAATAGACACTGAGCGGAAAACAGGAGCCGGATGCCTCATCACAGCTATGAATAGCTTGGAGAAGATTATGATGGATTTGCTAGATAAATCTCAGCTCGACGGACAATAGCTCGGGGGGGGGGGCTTGATATGCTTGTATGCTTTAAATCTTAGTTTTGTATAGATTAATTATCTGGTTCCACTCGGTCGTCATTGTTAAATGATGAAGATAGGAATTGCAACGAGTGCTTATTCCAAAAAACGTAGCTTCCCAACGTTTAGGCTCTCTGCTTCAGCCTTCTTCGGGGGATTGTTTTCGTAAAATGCCCCACCGCATAGATAACCTCCGAGATAGCGGATTTGAACGTGGTACGGAATGTCCCCAGGTTTCCTCCTCTGCCTGCTCGCAATTCTAGACCGAGGGGTAGGGGCTTCCTCACTAAAGTCAAGGAACTGGGTCAAGTCTACGTCTCAGAATGGATGGGGATTGATTAACATGCTCGCATTAGAAATGTAATGCGTCAGTAAGAACACCAAAATAATATTTTCGTACATCATTTTCAAATATTTTTATTTACACAGGTTCAATATGTGTTCAGGATAAAATATGGGCACTATACTCGGCCGGTAAACGTTTAATGGAGATAAAACTGTCTTTAATGGTATCCTAATCGGGCCGGTCATATCATAAAACGAGTTTTAATTGCAATATGTAGTTGTCAATTATTAATTTAAAGTATATTGTGAGGAATGGAGGTCATAAAAGTGACGTCCGTTGTTAATCGGCTATTGATTAGCAGTTGCTTGCTTTGCTTCTTCACTTGTCTCAGTTTGCTCCGATGGGGGATCATCTTTCTTAACTTCCGCTTGCACATCCGCCACCGACGTAGATGAAAGGATGCCGCTCCTAAAATGATAATCAAAAGCTGACAATTATTTCTTTCTTTCTTTTTAACAATGCGTTTACGAACTTTGGGTTGCCATCAGCAGGATTCGGCTCGAGCACTCGCTCATCATATTTCAACTCCGCTCTAAACGCCTTACGGATTTCGTCAAACTTCCTAAATTCCTAAAAAAAAGGCCACCCTGGATGTTAATAATAGTTATTTTATGAATATCACTACTTCTTGCTTTCTTACCCGAACTGTTATATCTGTTTTGTATTCAGCATCTCGCAAACTGTTGGAACATTCATTTCTTAGCTGCTCCATGTGCTTCACAAGCCTAACCAATTCCATCTTTTCATTCCAAAAATGTAAAAATAAATAAATAAATAAATATTCCAAGTTAAAAAACGTGAAACCACATAGGCGGGGGTACGAAAAATTTCATAATGCCCGACCTCGGTAAGAAGATCAATATTGTAGTTCATAACATCCGGATACTGGTCTGCCGAAAAAAGATCAAAAAAGAAAAAAAAACCGTGTGCTATGCTGCTACGACCATTTATCAAAGATTTCTAATAAAAATGACATCCATACCGGTATGAGTCTTCCACTTGGTCTCCGCTAATGCCTGCTCAAGCTCATTTTTCTCTTCAGAGAGTAAAAAGTTTCGGGCTGTGTATGACTCGTATCTTACTTTCCACTCGATGTCGTCAGCTAAAAAAAATAATTTTTTGCAGGACAAATCATTGACAAAATATTAAAATTGCAGGTTTCTATAACTGACCTTGCTTTGACTTTTCTTCCATGCGGTGCAGGTAGTCTTCCAGCTCGGAAACGTTGCTTTCTAAATCAACGTTTTTGTCGGACACGTCATGACTTTCATGCATTAGATACGAAAGAAATAGAATTTTATAAATATGGTTTCCTATGAATTTTATTCATGAAAATTTTTATTTTAAGGATCCTTACCTGTATTTAGCCTCGTTTTCTAATTCCTTGCTCAAGTGGTCAAAGTCGTCATATCTGCTTGTTACGTTTTCCATGATGACTGAGCTTTTTTTGTGGATTGTGCTGGAGCTGCGGATGCTTTCAGTTGGAGAGCTCAAGAGAAAGTGATTTTTGTTTTTCTAGCATTGTCCATATTTGCAGTTGATTCAATATGAATGAAAGGCGTCACCTGCAAAGAATTGGGGCAAAGGTGGACATGCCAACATGCAGGTGTATCGATTACGGTCGATTGTGCAGAAAGTTTTATGGTATAATTGTGTTTCCTAACACGTGTAAAAGTTCCGTTAAAATGCAGTTTCATACGCTAGAATTCTTTTATCGCATGAATTTGTTGTTTTTAACCGAATAACTTCCAAAAAATGGGATCATGAATGCATGATGAAAGAGACGTAAAACGTAAACATCAACATTACAACAAGTTTAAGCCAATAGGAAACTGTTTCAGATTGTGTATGGGTGTCGCAGTCTCATTCGCAGCCATGAATAGCACGGAAAGGCCCAACATAAAACAATTGTCTTTAGCTTGTCCTCTGAACTAATTCATCTATCTTCTTTATTTTTTATTCTATTATTATTATTATTATTATTTTTTTTTTGAAATTAGCATTAAAAGAGAAAAGCATACAAAAACTCAAGAAATTAACACATGTCTTGTACTCAATACAAGGAGATTTTAAAAAGAGAACACAATTCCAACAAGTCAACAGCTAGTTTCGATCTTACAATCGGGGAAAGCATTCACACCAACATGCGTTGTCAATGCATTTTGGCTCACAGTCTGGAGCAAAGTAATTGTTGCGTTTGCATGCAATGGCGCATTTGAATTTAGAGCAGCCATCAGACTTCATGTCCATTGGTTCTTTGCCTTTGCTTGATTTCAGTGGCATGTCGTTAAGGGAACGCCTTCTTCTGGTGACCGTCACTGGAACAGTAGCTGAATCTACGTCGCCTACCGTGGCAGTTGTAGTTGGAACGGGTTCTTCCAGAGGAACATTGAAGGATGTTGGAGTACTTTCAGGAGAACCTGGCTGGCTATGAGATGCAAACATTGGAGCCGATGAATGAACTTGCTGGGAGGCAGCTGCGTTTAGGACAGTTGGAGACGAGGCAGGGTAGTACTGGTTGTTATTGTAAGATGTTTGGTAGGATCCTGGTTGGATGGGTGTCCACTGTTGTTGTTGCTGTTGGGGAAATTGCTGCAGGTATTGCTGTGGAGGGTATCCCTGTTGGTAACCTGGGAGGGGAGGGGAGTATGCTGGTTTTGGAGTTGTGGTAGGTGGTGCAGGCGTAGGGGTGGGGATATTGTTGAGGAGAGCCGTAGAATGGAAAATGGCAGCGATTGGTTCTGAAAAACAAATTTTTAAAATGCTTTTCAAAAGATGCAATTTGTAGTTTTTTTCTGAAGTTTATGAAAGTTTACCTTCTTGAACTGCAGAAAGAGGGAGACCAAAACAAGCACATGCTTTTGACGTAATGTTACATAGTCCGTACCACGCCCTAATTTCCATTGTGCAAAACAAGTGACACATTCTTGTCGACGAATCTGATGCGTCACACTCCAGCAGAACTGGCGTCTGCTGGCTTTGCTGTGGCTGGTATTGCTGCTGCGGTTGATTGGCAGTGATACTGTTTCCATTTCCGTTGTAGTTGTACTGTCCGTTGGCTGGGGTAAGGTGAGGCTGTGCGTAAAAATTAGATGTAGGTCGAGGCGTAGTTGGAGGCGTTGACGGAACAGGGCTCCTTTCTTCAATGAACCTCACTACAACACAAAATCAACTCAAATTTTCATGTTGAAAATAAAACAAGCTGAAAAGTTTTCTAAAGACTTTCGTTACCTTTCACGGCTTGGTTTTGGGCGTCCACACAGATACAAGAGGCCAAGTCTCTTCCACATCGACCACTCACTGTCTTTGGATTCGTCGACAGACAATACGCCCTGCAAAAGCTTTCATCGTTGCATCGCTCATCTGCATCAACTGAAAACACAAATAAACAAAATTTAAATCATTACTTGACGAATTTTCACAAATTTATAACAGGTTTCACCAGTGTAATCTGAATGGGTGAATGAATAAGTAATATAATCACCAGCAGTTATGATAAACGCCATGGCAATCACTGCCAAATAAATGGAACAGCTTGTTCTCCCGCAAAGCCCCATCTTGAACGACAAATTTCTCACAAATTTTCTCACTGGACTAAAAATTTCAAAGCTTGCTTTACGCTGATGTGTTCTCTTCTCCAGAGTCTGTAACTAACTGGCTCTGTCCAGATAAAAGTAAAAGCATTTTGGTAGCAACCTTTTATAATCTGGACAAAAAATCTTAAGAAAACATTTTTAAGGGAAAAAAATGCATAAAAATCTTTTCGTTTTCCATCCAGGTTGTTTACTACCCTCCAGCCCATATACTTCCTTGTTTTCAATAGGTCAAGGGGGAATACCTCTATATTTCAGGCGTATTTCCCTTTTTACCTTATTTTTTTTACTAGGCTAAGATGTCAATGTCAATGCCAAGATGCTTCTTTTGTTATCCATGCCCATCTTAAGATGGAAATTCCTACACGTATGCATTTGCCAAGTGCAACCCTTGAGATATCTCAGAAAAAAAGGGATGGAGAATTGAAGATGAAGTGATAGCCTTAATCCCTTCGAAATGTTTTTCTTGGAATTAAGAGCAATAAAAAAACATTCTGGGATTTCCTTGCATCGAATAATAATAAAAAATGGTCGGGATTTTCTTTCTTTGTTTAAAAGATTTATGAATCTGACTGAGTTACAAATACAAATTTATTTTTTATTTTTTACTTCTAAACAGTCAATAAGAGCAACGGCTAGTTATTTTATTGTTATGTTGGTTGTATATTGTTCTACTGCTGGGCTTGTAGATACTGAGGAAGAGGCTTGGCTTCCACCCGGGTTACTTTGAGACCAACCCCTTCTGGTAGATTTCTTTCGATGTATTCCAAAAAAGTATCGGCAGTTGATGAGGTTAACTTGTGTAAAGTGATGAAACGATGATGAGTCCTGACTTCGTACTGCACTTGATGTTTCTTATGAACGAATGCAGATTTGAGGAGGGGAAACCGCATTTTCTTGGGTTTTAAGGGAGACCAAGTTCCGCCCACTTGGATGCCGAGATGTGAAGCTGCAGTTAGGACGAACCATTGGTAACTGTCCAGAACAGAGGGCTCGTAGGCGAGGACTTCTAGCTCCAAAACTTTGTAGAGTTTGTCTTGTTTTGGATTGTCCTGAGAAATCTCGTCACTTGTTGGGGATGAGGTGGTGGATTCGCTGACCTCCGAGTTTTGAATTCGTGGAGACTCGTCGACTTTTTGAGACAAGGATTCTTTTGATGATAATTCAGCTGGGGAAGGTTCACTGGGAGGACATTCAGGGGATGAGGTTTTGTTTGCTTCTAAAGAATACCAATGGACAGTGCCAGCATTTAACTTAGTCTGTCTCTTAGATAGTTTGATTGAATGGTGAATTCCATTTGGTCTGATTGAGGAGACACTTAACAAGCCAGATCTTGCATGGCTAAAACACGTCAGAGTCCTTCGGCTGAGGATTTTAGAAAGCTCCATGCTTGATGTTCATAAACAACTACAAAAAAAGTTCAGAAAATCAGCGTTAGTTTAAAAAAGCAAATTTTCTGATGGTGAAAACTTTCTTCTTGAGACTTACCTGCTGCCTGTATTCCGGTGATGGGCGTTTGGGTTTCGTTAAGAATAACGAATCACTGAAAGAATGATTAAAGCAATACAAACTTTAACTTGCGAGAAAAGATAAGATTTTGCTCATTATCAATATCAAAACACGGCTCTACCTCCAGCCGGCTATGCGAACATGTGTTTGACGATTGCAATGCACACGCTGTGTCGCCGTGTATAATACTCTGGAGCATGGATTGGCATGACCGGCTACGCTGGTGTGCACATCTCTGGCAAAAATCTATTTAAAAATTTGATTTCGTCGCAAATTGAACTCTACTTAACCCTAAATTTAATGATATTATGTGTAATTATATGGATGCAATGAGGAAAGAACACAAAATGATTGGTTTTTCGTGTTTTTTTACTATTTATTTTAATTTACTAACGGAGGCGCGCATATTTAAACACTCTCATGACCTTTTACTTCCATCAAACTATAATACAAACTGACTCCAATATTGATGTCATTTTGATAGAGCTTTTTTAAATATTTATTGGAATAACGCATCAGGCATGGAGACTTCCCCAGAGGTTTTTTGAACGAAAAAAAGTTAAGAAGATTTGACTCAACTTCTAAAAAAGAAAAAAATTAAATTGGGCAGCGCAAGGAAAATTCGGATGGTGATTAGATTTTTCCTGGGAAACTTCCTTTTTCTAACTGATCCTCCCACTTCTCGACCCAGGCGAAGGGACACAATGAAGTGTAGACCTTTTTAAAGTACTCGCAGGGTGAATAGTCCTCTCCCCGTAGTTTCACGCATCGCTTGTAGTCCAAGAAGCTGACGTAGCAGTGCCTAAAAACAATGGAAATTAAGAAGAAAATTTGAATTACAAAACTACACATAAGGGTTGCCGAATACATATTGATTTCGCTGTTTATTAAATCATTTAATTACTTGGTTTGATTCTGGTTAGGGAATCGTGGGTCGAAAGGAGCAGTGCTGAGTTCTTCGCTCATGATGGCGGCAGCTGGAGGCATAACACCTCTATCTACGACAATTCAAAATTTAAAACAATCAGATAAGAGCCAATTAGTTCCGAAACAATCTCCAATCAATGATCCTCCACTTTTATCTTAATTAGCTCTTCACGTTTAAAGATTTCGGGATAATTTGCTTGTAACTGTTGATAAATCAATCGCTTTCCTTGAACAAAATTTGGCTACGGAAAGAAACACGCAAATTTGCAAATAAACCAACCAAACAAGTCGACGTTGCTTACTTTAAATGCACTTGTGTTCAAATCCTTTCAAATCTTCAACTAACGTTCAACCCTTTTACTTTCTTCTTAGAAAATTGATATTTACAGCGAAGAGAATAAGTTAACTTACCTTCGTAGTTTAATTAAAGTTTTTTTCAGTCGATAACCCACAAATAAATATGGAGAGACACTTGCACAGTGAGAAATGGAGCACCCAAAAACTGCTGATCAAAATAAATTTTTTTCTGCACCGAAGTCTTGAGTCTTCATCTGCAAAGCACATGAGACCTATCTTGCAATGGAAATCCTGTGATCACTCGGGACCGATAGAAAACCATTTTTTTTTATTTAGGCGATATTTTCCCCGCTAGAGGGCGCTGCCTTCCTTCTGCTGCAAACTTTGCCAAGAATCTTTGTTCACTTCCACTTCACGAGTTTTTGTTTTAATTAACTAATGACCTGTAGATGGATGATAGCATAAAAGTTAAGAATAAAAACTGTACAGGGTGCTGCAAAAATGCCAGTAAGTTTTTTCTCATTTCCCTTCTAACTTCTATCCGCTTATCTTTAGTTCTACCAAGTAAATGTTTTATCATGAATGTTTTAGGTTGACAAAGGCCAAGAATGTCAAAGGATCGCACATGTTAGCAATTTAGCATGAAATTAAATGAGTTTCGCAGTAGAGACAGGTTCTTGACCATTACTACTTTCCAAAAAATGTTGATATTTCTTTTATTTTTTCTGTGTAAAGATGAAAGAAAAAGAAAAGTTAGGTTTGAAGACATGTGCGGTAGAGTCAATCATTTCAAATCAATTCCTAGACCGATAAGGTGAGGAATCCACGATGAAATCTGAGTCTGTGGAATTCGTAGTGTTTTTAGTGGGAATACTTCGGGTTTGGACGGTTTCCTCCCTGGAACAAGCTGATGATAAGCAATGCGGTCAAATATTCTTTCAAGATAATTTTCAGGGACATTTATTAGCGATTAACGATGAAGAGAGGATATCAGACCTGTCTGATTTAAGATACCATTATGGGGGTGGTGGTGGGGGTTTAGGCCAGGAAAATAATGAAGGCTCTGGTCCTTCATTTTCCTTCCGTGTCAAGCCAGGTTGCACTTTGCAGTTGTCGCCAACAAAGTATCTCCAGGATGACCTTTGGGCCTTTACTGAAGACGACCCGGAAATGAAACGATTCACGCCAAATTCAGTGTCTTGCAGCTGTCCAAAGGTAAATGTATTTCATATAAAAGTCAAATTTTCTTGAAATATTTCAAATTTAACGTTTAGTTTAATTCTGTAGATTTGTAGCTGTGAAGACACCCGTCTACGACGAAGCGAGTGTGGACGTGCTTATCTTGGAGGAGACTGCACTAACTGTAAAGCGGTCTTTACATCATTGAAATCCGGCGGCTGGATGTCGTTTCCAGTTGCATGGTCGCCCCACGTCAAGTCAGTCATTTTAAGAACCGGATGTGACCTCACCTTGAAACATGATCTTGCTGGAAACCAGGTTCAAAAGCTGTCCTCTACGTCTAGTCGTGTGACCCATGTAAAGCCTCACATCAAAATTTAAATTTGAAGCATTAAACTATAGTAGTTTAATCAAATTTGATTTTTTAGAACATTGAACCATCATGGAATTTGACCGAATACCTATGCGAATGCTCAGAATATGTTGTTCCCCCTGCGGAGCCCCCAAATCCTAGCAATCCCACTCTCATTGACATTCCTAAATCAAAAGGAAGCATAAACACACTTCTCTTCAATAATGAGCTCAAATCTCACCCAGGTTTAATGGCTGCTTTGCAGTCAATACGAACCAAACGAAGCTCACGGAACGCCTACATTCTTCTTCTAGGCATGACCGGAAGTGGAAAGTCCTCCGCAGTCAATTTACTTTTTGACCACCCAAATATAACAAAAACTGGCGACTTTGTTTCAACCACGTCCGACATTTTGGAGTTCACAATACCCGTCCCTGTACCCCAGCTGGGTATGAAAAACACAGGTCTCCACGTCATCGACACGCCTGGGATAGGCGACACCCGGGGAATCCTGGAAGACGCCCGCTTTTTAGCTTCACTCGACGATTTTCTCAACAAACATGAAGACCTCCGAAGAAATTTGCCAAATGTCGTTCTCATCTTTGCCAAATTCTCGGACAACCGATTTTCCGGGGAAGGCTCCGGGTTTGTCAAAATGCTTCGAACTTTGGACCTCTTCAAGGACAAAATCATTGACAGGAAGTCAACGAACGTTATTTTCGTTCTGTCCCACTTTATGTCCGAAACAAAATCTGTTACAAAAGATCCTTCTGAAAAAATATCCGCTATTCGCCGTGTTATCCAGGAATTTAGCACGTTGCCCCGCCCTATCCATATTGTACTTGCCGAAAACAAACCCGAAGAAAACATGCTCTTGAGTGTTAACGGCTTCTACGCCCTGCCCAATGGGGACTTCTATCCTAAAAATTTATTCGACCAAATGCACCGCTCCTTGACTGGGGATCCAGTTGGAGACGCTGTCATTCAAACAGCCTTTTCAAACTCAGACAACTTTCAAATTTCCTCAAAACGACATCGACTTCTTCACAAGAACAACGCCAAGGTTACCAAGTATTTGGGATCCCTCGCGGCATTTAATCTGCCCGTATCTGGCACTGAAGTTGCTTCGGCCCTGAATCAGGCTTATGACTTATTAGATCCTTCTTTAAAGACAGCTTATCCGGACGCTCTGAACACCCTCCAACGGTCTTTGTATTTACGAAATATTTTCCTAAAATCTGACCTCCCAACAACTACCCAGGAAACGATTCAACTGTTGGAAAATCTTCACCTCAACCCTTTAACCTTGACGCTACTTAAATCTGCGCTCAATTTAACTGTGCCCGAATTTAAAGCGGATTTCGTAGTTGGTTCTGGCTATTCGCTCATTTCAGATAGTGTTTTGCCCTCCAAGATCGTCCAAATTGATAATATTCCTGAGCAGCCTACGGACATCCTGTTTCGGATGCCAGACTGTTACCAAGTCCAGCCGGTCAGCCAAATGGTCAATGTTTTCCAAGTTTTCCAAACGAAAAACGACTTGGTCCAGGGGCGAATGGCAGCGCTTGGACTGCAGAAGGACTCAGTGTCAAGTTCATCATACGATGCCCCCGTGACACAACACGCCGGGTTTAACTTAGTACCATTGTCGGATGCCAGCCAAGGAGAGACCTTGAACTGGAACAGTATCAGTGCTGCCCTGGAGTACCACACATTTCAAATCGCTCTTGGAGGGAATGCCAAACTTAGCCAAGAGTTCTCCGCGGTTGTGGGGCAACTAGAGAAAGTTAATTTGACAGACCCTGTGAACGTCCAAAGTTGGCGGAGCTTCTTTGACCGCTTTGGAACGCACTTGGTGACGAATTCCTTCGGCGGAGGAAGCGTCAGAGTGGAGGCTTCATTTCATGCGGATGAGTTCCAAACGTCTGTTTCCAATGCCGACAAGTTTGGTATTCTCTCTGAAGCCATGGGAAAGATAATGGAAGAGCTTGCCAATGAATTAATCGGGAAAGATGCCAAGTACAGCCCTCCAGCTGGCGTCAGTTACAAATTTTCTCAAGTTGGCGGCCAGCGGCAACACTTTTGGTCAAACTTTTCAGACCTTGATCACCCCAAAAGTATCGATGACTGGAAGGATACTTTGAAGTATGAACCAGAAGTTTTGACATCTCAACTTCAGCTGGTACCCATCAGCGAGGTCGTCAAGAAAATGGATGCCATTACAGACAAAGGTTACCTAATCGAGGAAGCTGCTGAAGCGCTTTTCAATGCCTCTTTGGTGTACATTCCAATGTGGAATTCGGCCCAGGACGGTAATGAAGCTGAATCAAGAGAAAGGTTATCCTCATCCGTTGGTCATCGTCAGGCGTCCGGAGATTTCGAGTCGATGCAAGAAATGGCTTCAGTATTTCAAATGATTACTCAATCAAACAAACAAATGCAAGACGACATTGCAAGAATGATGGCGGAGTCGCAGCAGAAGCAACAGGAGCAGGAAGCTCAATGGCAACGAGAAATGCTCGCTTTGAAGCAGCAAGAAGCGGAAGCCGAGCGACAGCGCAAGTTGGACGAGAGATACGACAGGGAAATGGAATTTAAAAGGGAGGAAATGCGACTCCAGCGAGAAGCTCAGGAGAACGTGGCTCGAATGCAGATGGAACAAGCCCGGATGCAGATGGAAGCTCAGCAACGATTGCAAATGGAGGAAATCCGGTCCAGAAACGAGCAAAATCTGATGCAGTTTATAAACGCAGAAAATAATCGACAAACACAAATCGCGCTGAGTCAGAAAGGCTGGTTTGATAAGTTGCTAGATAAGTTTGACAGTCACTCGCAAAATGCAATGCAAATGCTTCCAATGCTTATGATGGCGGGGGGCTAGAATACGGACGGATATGGGGGAGGGGTTCCTTTTGTTATAATAAGTAAAAGTACTGAAATAAAATACACAGGTATTCCGAAAAAAAAACGTCCTCGTCTTATCTGCTTTCTTACCATTTCTGCGTAATTCTTGAAAAAAATCTTAACATTTTATACCGTATTGCACGAGGTATTGATAACCTCAAATGTGGGTGGGCTGGACTATAAAAAGATGACGAAAATGCAGATTGACCATTCAGTTTGCATCCAGTTCTCAAAATGATTGCAAAGAATAAAATTACCTTGCCGATGGGACTGGCATTCCTCGCCAGTTTTTTGATCGAAGGAAACTGCAAGTCTGCATTAGTCGGTTCTGGTAAGTAACAGAATGATTTTTACATTTCACAGCTTTTAACAGAACAAGCAAATGACCTTATTAAACTGCCAATCCAACAGGTAACGATACTGTTCCTGTACGTAATAACGCCTCGGTTTCCCTCCTGCGTTCAACTTCTGCTGGACAAGGACTTGGCAATGTATCCCAGCCACTTTTTCAACAGGATGTAGATAACCAAACGGGACTGGCTTTGCAAATTCAAAAATTAGAGCAGGAAATAGAAACTCGAAGGTCCTCTTGTAACTTGTATTTGTCTTCGGCAGAACTAGAGCTTACGCTGTTAAGACGTATAAAAGAGGATAGGCCACCACAATCAGGGATATCTCCAGAGTTGACATCGTCAAGCCCTGGAAATGAAAACCCTGATGTAATTCAAGATTCGACTTTGGAGAAATTACACTTGCAACTTCGCAATTTACGGCTGGATATACAGTCGCTACTTGGTGCTGAGAATGCGACTCGGGAGCAGCCTAGAGAAACTGGATCGCAGCAGCAGCGTGACGATGAGCTGCCTTATCAATCGACAGAGTCCAGTTTGAATCAAGACACGGTAAACGAACCCTCGGTTAATATAACCCATTCCATTCTGCAGCTCACCCAGGATCAAATGAACCTCCACATTCGCCACTTAGAACGAGAAATGCAATTAAGGCAAAATAAAAATGACGCCGACTACGCCGCCCGAGAACGAGAACTGGAAAGACTTAAAGCAGAAAGGCGTCAGAGGTCGGAACAGCGTCAAAACGAAATGAAAGTTAGTTTGCAGCGAGTGACGCAGGACAATCGGGACTACTACCAGCGTCAACCCCGGCAGATAGACGACGAGATACGGGAAATTGAACGAGAGAGGCAAAGTATGACCGAAATGCTTAACCGTCGACGAACAGAAAGCGAAGCTCAGCACCAACGTCTGATTGAGCAAATTCGCCTTGACAACGAGCGATTAAGAAGGGAACAGGAAGAGGCGAACCGGTGTAAAGGGATGCGTTGGTTTGACTGCGCAAGTAACATACCCGAGATAGCCCAGATCTTGGGATAAACATACACAACATCTTGTTGGTTTTGCTGTGCAGTTAAAACAGTAACAGGATGAGAAGGATTGTAATTTGCTTTTTATTTTTAAATATGACACACTCTTTCCAGTAAGATTTCCGACGATAAAGTTATAAATGATTTTTATTTATTGGTTGGCTAGTGTTGGCTTAGCTGTAATGCAAAAAGACAAATTCAAAGTTGTACGTGTGCATCAGTAGGATAAAAATGTTGTTTTCGAATGGAAAATAAAAAAATACATTAACTTTATATTTAGGAACAGCAGAACCAGAATGTGTTTTTTTCATTTGTTAATTATTAAAAGTTGGGTATTTAGCATGATATCATAATATTTCATATTTCACACCGGAGCCAACCGTACAAACTCTATTGTCGACGATAAACTGGCGCCATGTACTTGGAACGAGGATGCAAAGCGCCATCATCGAATTGTCAAAAATGTACAGGGTATGCATGAACTCAACGTATTAAATCACGTGCATAATTTGAACCAAACAGATAACCGCTTATCTATTTCCAAGTAGAGCTTTTCACCT
Organism: Akabosia matsudoensis; assembly: GCA_019593645.1. Classification (NCBI taxonomy): domain Eukaryota; kingdom Metazoa; phylum Arthropoda; class Collembola; order Entomobryomorpha; family Paronellidae; genus Akabosia; species Akabosia matsudoensis. The sequence goes on from VICI01000687.1 coordinate 14,033, forward strand.
CTGCCTTTTCCTAGAATTCCAAACGAGTTTCTTTCTTTCGTAACCACCGCAACGATATCAATAGAACTGCGGCATACACACGCTACTTCTTCAACACAAATAAATCTTCCAGATTTCATACATGTACCGCACAAGAAATTGTGAAATGTAGTAAAATACATTCAACATTTGTCCTTTGAAATAGACTGACACTAACAAACTTTAAAGATGAGCAACATTTTTCTAAGCCGCACTTGTTGCCAAATATATTTCTTCGTTTTACTGGTTTCCATAAGTTTGGCTTATGAAACGAACGGGCGGTCGTCATTACCAAACAAGGACTTTGGTGCAGGTATTGCGTATTTTCTTAATTCAGAATCATCATCGTTTTATTCATGTCAATTCTGACATTTAACATTTGCAGGGAGTTACAATGCCGCTAATAGTCGCGCTCAACCTGACAGTGATTCCCTGGACAGTTACCATGCGAAAGGAATCAGGCCGCCCACTCCGCATGGGACGCCTTCATTTCGTCAGGAATCCATTTCAGATTCCTTAACCACTTTCAGATCGCCAGAGCCAACAACGAGGAACGTTGTTGCCCCTCAGATTGTTCTGAAAAGGACTTTAACTGTTGCTGTTGTTGGACGTAGCGGTTCTGGAATATCATCAACTGTACGTTTTTAAGCAAATCATAAAAAAATGCCTCTTTCACACTTGAAGTGATTGAAATTACGGCCTTTTTTCACTTTTGGTCAGATCCGGGAGCTAATTGGCCCGAAAACAACTTGTGCCAAGCCATCGTTCACTGAAACTTCCAAAATTATTCTGCAATACTCCATTTCCGGCATTCCATCCGCATCGGGACCATTCACTCTCCGCCTTCTCGACGTTCCCGGCTGGGTTGACGGTCGGACCTCCGAGGAGGAAAGTCAAATCCTTGCTTCCCTCAAATCCTACGTTGAATACAACGGGCCGCCAGACTTTTACCTAGCCATATCCAGATTTGACGACAGTCGAATTGACGGGATCCACTCTCTATTCGTTCAGTCCCTCAAAAGACTTGAATTGTTCCATGAAGTCTTCCTGAATACGACTTACACAGCCAATCCTGACTCCCCCAGCAATATCCTCTTCATTCTCACCCGGCTTATGTCCGAGACTAAACTGAACCAACGAAAACCCGACCGGAAAATGCAAGTTTTTCGCCAAATCATTGAAAACTTTGCCAAATTTAGGAATCCCATTCAGCTTGCCGTTGGAGAAAACAATGCCATCACAGAATACGAAGTACCCGTTGACCACGGCTACGCTCGCTTGCCAAACAAGGAGTTATTCCCTAAAAATATCTGGCTGGGTTTGAAAAATCTAGCAAACCATCAAACAACCCTTGACATGCTCGAAAATATCATAAACAACCGCGAAACGCAATTTGGTTGTGAAGCCACTCTTTTCCAAGCCAACGACACCAACGTCGACGACGACTCTGTCGCTTTTACCTATTTGCTTGGACTCGGCCAGCGGTCTGTTTCGAACACCGAAGTCAACCACAAAATCGACCAAATATTTCGAAATGCTACGAAAGAAACCCAGATAAAAGATATCGTCCAGAAGATAGCCCTTCAGGTGCGTCTTCAGGAGGGAAATTATACGGAAACACGGACTTTACCCTCTTCCAACTTTGGAGACAGGGCTGCATTTTTTCAAAGCAGCAATTTGTTTTCTGCCCTCACCCCTGCGTTTTACCTCAATCGTGCGTTCAACCTGGAAATGCCAGAGTACACACTTCCCCTCACGATTGGAATGGGATACGACCTGACGACAGACGATATGACAACGTCCACTCCGTTTGAGGCTCGGATTAGCACGCCAAATAGCGTCGGCTACCAGTTGCCAAACTTTATGCGATGCCGGAAGCTGGTCAATCCAGACGTTCAGGCGTTTAGAAGCTATTCTGCAAATATTTCCGAGTACTTGGACGAGCGTCTTAAATATTTAGATTGTCCTGACAAAGATAACCTGAATACGAGCAGTTTCGAGGTGAAGGTCAAAGAAGGATTCAATTTAGCACCGGAAGCGGACTCAAACATGGTGACTTTATCGACCGTCCAGGAATTTAGGACAGTGGCTTGTAAGCTCGTCGAGTCGGACCAATGGCTGCTTCAGATTGACTTTTTGGAGGAGGTGGACCGACTGGTGAGCTTTGATAAGCATGACAGAGATAGCGTTCTAGAATGGAAGAGTTTCTTTAGCAAGTGGGGAACGCACGTGATTTCGAGGTCGTTCGGGGGAGGAAGCGTTCACGGAACCCTGGTTGGCTCAGAGGTTCGAGAGGTACTTGGTTCGAAACAAAACGTTACGGATATCCTCACTGGGATCTTGAGATTTAGTGAGTTTTCGGTAGCAAACATGGGAACACCGAAGTATCGGGTCTTCGGAGGCGATGTAGATCCCCGGACAGAGGAAATGTATAATATGGAGGAGAAAACACGGAAACAAATGATGGCAGATTGGGAGAAGTCGTTAAACTCAAATTTTGTCATGTTAAACAACGAGTTTGGATTGGTGCCCATAAGCGAGGTTATATCTGAAAAGATAAGTACAGAAAGGGGTGATGTTGTCAAGGCTGCACTGGGGTTTTTGCTAAGAGGGGAATTGGTGTATGTTCGAAAGCCACGACAGTCCTCAAAACCACGACCAGGTTCGCTGCCCTCCCAAGGAAGTAACCGGAATCCAACTCAGGGGCAATCTGTGACAACAGTTCCACATCATGGTAATCCTACACATGCCCCTTATCAGCCGTTTGGGAACGGGTTTACGCATGAATCAGGACCAAGGGGAGAGCCAGGATATCCAGGAAGCCATCATCGGGATCTATCAGAAGGGCCCTTTCAGCCAGTGAATCCTACGAACCAACCATTCGTCAACACAACTCATTCAATTCTGCAGCTCACCCAGGATCAAATGAACCTCCACATTCGCCACCTAGAACGAGAAATGCAATCAAGGCAAAATAAAAATGACGCCGACTACGCCGCCCGAGAACAAGAACTGGAAAGACTTAAAGCAGAAAGGCGTCAGAGGTCGGAACAGCGTCAAAACGAAATGAAAGCTAGTTTGCAGCGAGTGACGCAGGACAATCGGGACTACTACCAGCGTCAAACCCAGCAGATAGACGACGAGATACGGGAAATTGAACGAGAGAGGCAAAGTATGACCGAAATGCTTAACCGTCGACGAGCAGAAAGCGAAGCCCAGCACCAACGTCTGATGGAGCAAATTCGCCTTGACAACGAGCGATTAAGAAGGGAACAGGAAGAGGCGAACCGGTGCAAAGGGACAAAGTGGTTTGGCTGTGCAAAAGACACTTTTACAGGCGCTGTAAATAGTATCCTCGGATAAACATACACAAATCAATTTTTTATTTTTAAGGATGACATAGACTTGTTTTCATTGAAAATGTTGGATATTTATGTATTTTTGAGTTTGATTGGCGTGTTGACTGGTTTTTTTTGGGTCATATAGGGTCATAAAGTCATAACCTTTTTTTGAGCACTATGTCTCGCAATAATCAGAAAGATTTGGCTTTTTTTTCGTCAAAACTAGACCGAGCCAAGTTTTACTCATTCATTTCATGGATTTGTTATACATAAAAACGATAAGCATATTTTTGATATGCATTTAAAAACAGGGCAAACATTGGGACATCATCATCACAAGTAAAATGTCAGTTTGACAGTGACTATTCCGTAAAGCAGAGCATTTAGAGCGTAAAGCATGTTAAAAGGTTTGGTGGCAATGAGGACTTTAAAGTTGTCCACAGGGCTTATTTCTGTATTGCTCTTGTTCAGCAATGTATTCGGGGCTGACAGTGAATTCAGAGGATGACAGTGAGGACGAGGCTCCATCTAAGCTTTCGTTGGTCCTTTTTGGCCGGAAAGGATCTGGAATAACGTCAACCGTAAATTTTTTTACCACTCCTAGTTTGTAATATTTAAAATGAATGGAAAGCGAAAAAAATGTATGTATTTTTTGTATTGCATAAAAAGGTACGTCAAATCCTTGGACCAAATGTGGAAATCCACCCTGCTGAGGTAGCAGTAGCTTCCACGGATATTTTGGAGTACACACTTCGCCTTGAGCAACCCTCCAAAAAGCCCGTATACCTCAGCATCGCCGACGTTCCCGGCTTGGAAACTCACTGAAGACCTGGAGCATGATGCGGAGATCCTTTCCACACTTAAATCTTATCTGCATGACAAAGGTCTTCCTACGTTCCTCCTGGTCGTTTACCGCTTTGACGATAAAGATATTGCCTCACCAGACTCCAAATTCCGCCAGCTATTAAAACGCGTCCACTACTTTAACCAAGCCCTCTTCCGGACCACACCCGACAATACGGTCTTCCTCCTCACTCGTCTTCTCAATGAACCTCCAGGTATCCAAAAGTCCCCCAACGCTAGGATTTCCGAGTTCCGCTCTGTTATCCAGGAAGTTTTAGGGATACCCTCTGCAGAAATCGTTGTGGGCGACAATAAACCAGATCCAGAAACCCTTCAGATGGAGCAAGGCTTTATAAAACTGCCCAATGGGGAGCTTTATCCAAAAAATATTCTGGACAAGCTCCTCCAAATCTCGGAGGTGTCGTCGTCATGTCAACATAGCAAACACGTGGTCAAGACAGCTTTAACTCAACTCATTTCCGGTCGGGAAACTCTGAAGCTTCACACCCAAGAAACAGTCGCGCATGCCACGGATGAAGACACTTTTGAAAGTGATCTTGAAGCCTTTGAGTACCTCCTCCGGCAAGGGAATCTTCTCCTCCCCCGCAATGAAATCCAGATGTACCTTCAGGCATCATTTGAAGACCAAGACGCTCCTACACAAATCGCGAGCTGTGCACAGTTCCTCGCTCTTCAACTCTGCTTGCGAAATCTCAAAAAAGAGTCTGTCCACCAACTCCCACAAACGCTGGGGGGAAACGTTAAATTCTTCCAGGAGGACATGGAGGGAGTAATGACGTCAAAATACTCTTTGTACTACTTAAAACAAGCTCTGGACATAGACATCCCAAAGTATCCTCTGAGAGACCTTGTTGTAGGGCGGGGCTATGATGTCATTAACGACAGGCTTCTCAGAAAAACCCCATTTTTAAAGAGCCCTGTAATCCGACCTTCGTCGTCGCTAGGATACCAGTTCCCAGATTTCATGGAATGCGAGAAAATGCCATGTGGAGGAAACCGTCCTGGCCAATTCCAGCGAGACTCCAGTCCAGTGCAGGGAAGACAGGTTGAAATATTTAACAATGGCAGATCGTGACAGTATCGTTTCAGACAAGTTAAAAGGCGATCCGCCAAGTTATCTTAACTGTAAATCGGGGGAAATGGATAGGCTGGTTGGGAGAAAAGAGGTTAGGGTGCTGGAGTGTAAAATCGTCGTCGAAAATGAATCCTTGGCTTTTATCGACGAAGAGTTTATCAATCAAATTAATCATTTGGGCCCTTTGAATACTTCCTGCGAAGAGTCAGTCACAGAATGGAAGTTGTTTATACACTTGTACGGAACGCATGTAATTACAAAGGCTTTTGGAGGAGGTTACTATGAGGGAACATTCCTCCAGGAGGAAAATAAGGTTCCTCAGGCTAAAGTAGGGGACGTGCTAAATTTGATTGTAAATTTTGGAGACGTTAAAGCAATTGCGGGGAGTGGAGGAAATGAAAGGAATCATGTAATGTACCAGTTTCATACAAGTGAAGGGGTTGATATAAAAGCAACTCATTTGAATGAGTTGGAGGAATCCTTACGGGAAAGGATTTTAAATGAATGGCAGAGAAAATTAAATTATCAGTTTGAAATGTTAACGACAGAGCTGGAGCTGGCTCCTTTGAGTCAAGTTGTTGGCGTTGTTAATGCGACCAAAGGAGCTGACGCTGAGATTGCAACGAAGCTCTTGTTCCAAGATAAATTGGAGGTAGATCGCCAAACAAGTGGAGGGAATGGAGGTGGACATGCGAATAAAATGGCTAAAGCTCGGAAGCAGGCGTATGCATTGCAAACTGCTAATGCTGAAAAGATAAATGAAAAGTTGAACCAGATTAATGAGTTTTTGGCTAGAGTTTCTGGCTAAAACAAATGATAATTGTCGAAAACATTGTAATTTCATTATGAGATCCATTATTCTAAAATAAACGGTTATTATTCAAACCATGTATGACATTGTAGCAAATTTACATTGTTTAACTGAGATAATGCTTAGGGTTCGCTAAGTATAAAAAGAAAATTCTACAAGTTTTTTTGGGAACCAATATGCCTCAGGAATAAATAATTAAACAACTTTCTTTCAAAATAAAATTGATAGTTACTTAATTTATGTTGTTCATTTCCCGGGGGCTGTTGGATCCTTGGATGACTTGGCGGATGGCTTGCGACTCTGACGAACGAGGTCATCATTTCCTTGTTTAAGCATTTTATCCTCCCATTTGGACAAAGCTTTTTCATAAACTTTCACTTCTTCGTGGTACTTTGCTGTAAATGGGGCCTTGTCTCCATCTGTCATTGTCTTCCATGCTACAAAAGCGCCAGCATTTCACACTTTCAACAAGCGTTTAAGATTAAAAATGATGATTTTATTATTACTCTGTACCTTCGCTCAATGCCTTGGCTGCTGATCGATAGTCGTCTGATTTAGACCCAGCTGGAACACGACTAGACAAATACATGAAAAACGGAGACGCTGGTTTCTTCGGTTTTCCAAGATCCTTCAGTCTTTTCCTCTTTTCACGTCGTTCTCGGGACAACTGGCGGTCCAGCTTGATCTGCTGCTGAGCTTCCAACTGTGCTGGAGTCAGAGACCTTTTATACTTTTCGAAAATGGTCGTGTACGACTCCATTTCGCTTTTGTAAGCGTTGTTGTATGACTGCTTTATCGTCTCGTCAAGTTGCTCCCATCTTTGGGCGACGATTTTCATCAGTTCTAGACATAAATTAATATCCATTTTAATTGTCCAGCAAAGCCCAAGTAAATCATTAATCTTCAAAAAATCTTCTTCACAAATTACCTGTGGTTTTCAGTGTCGGGTTTTGCTTCTGAACATCCGTCCTCACTTGTCCCAGAAACCTAAAGTAGGGTGTCAACGGCTTCTTCGGTTTGGGAGGAAGCGTCACCTCCTTCATCTGACCGCCATAATGTCTGCAAAATCAAACAAAGAAAAAAAAAACATTCCCCAGATTAAAAATTTACCGAGTAATACCCTTTTTCAGAATACAAAGCAGTTTGAAAACAACTCAAGTCCATAATTCCCAACTCAAAAGAAAAGCTTTAGTCAGCATTCCAAACTAATTTACAATTAAATTAAGGACATTAAGTTTGTTTTTTTAGTCAGTCAAATCTCAAAACCACGAACGGTGGTGACCTCTGCTGCGTAACAGATCCGACCGTGTTCCCAACTCGAATCCGCAACGTTTTCAGTCCATTCGTAATCCACGAACTCATTTTCGTATTTTCCCACCAAACTCGAATCAAAACAACTTCCGAAAACTACTGACCGTCCAGTTTGTTCATCAAAAATCAACAAATTTTGCGTGCACTCAAAAGTGAAAAAGTGCAAACACGTCGCTCTGCTGCAACGAAGCAAAAACAAGCATGCGAGTTGTTTTCTCAGCTGATTTCAATTTCTTCCCTGAACATAAGTTCGAGTTGAAATCCGCACGAGTCTCCTGGGCTAATTCGAGTCGGAGCCAATCAGAACGCAAAGCGGGCGCAAAAGGTGTTTTCCCAGTTATCGGCGCGGATCCAACTTTCAGAGCTTTGTCGTTCGTCTTTTGTTTTGTCCCTCTTTCTTTTGTCAAAAAGAAAATTTTTAATGCAGAGTGCGGCTTTGGACTCAGTTCAAGATTTGGCTTGGTTCATACCAGACGTTAAAAAATAATTTACTCGCGGTTTAAAGTGAACAGGAAGCTGTTTTGTACTGTTTTTATTATTTTTGAAAAGTTAACTTAAATATTCAAAATGTTTGAAGCTCGTCTTGCCGAAGGAGGTATCCTCAAGAAGGTCCTGGACGCCATCAAAGAGCTCCTCAATGAAGCCAGTTTTGATTGTAAGTTTGGATTTTTTGTTGGAGGGAAGCTGAATGTTGATTGTTTTGTTTTAAATAAGGAGTTAAATATTTTTTTGGTTTGATGGGAATCAGGTTCCGAAGCTGGTCTACAGCTCCAGGCGATGGACAACAGTCACGTGTCCCTGGTCAGTCTGAACCTGAGGGCGGAGGGCTTCGAAAACTATCGGTGTGACAGGAACATGTCGATGGGCATGAACTTGGCCTCCCTTGGCAAGATCATGAAGTGCTCTAACAACGACGACATTGTGACTATCAAGGCGCAAGACAGCGCGGACGTGGTTACCTTTGTCTTTGAGTCGAAGAATGGCGAGCGGGTAGTCCGACTTTGACATGAAGCTTATGAATCTGGACCAAGAACACTTGGGAATTCCAGTATGGTTTTTGTTTCATTCAAGAAAAAGCTCATAATCGGAATATTCCATATTTTTGGTTGACTGGTAAATAAATTTTACGTGTTTTGTACACAACAGGAAACAGACTACGCTTGCGTTGTCAAAATGCCCTCTGGTGACTTTGCCCGTATTGTCCGTGACCTCTCCCAGTTTGGTGAATCGATTGCCATCGCTTGCACCAAACAAGGAGTCAAGTTTTCCTCAACTGGAGACATTGGAACTGGAAATATCAAGTTGGCACAGAACAGCAGTGCAGACTCTGACGAAAATATTGTGATTGATACTTCAGGAACCAGTTACCCTCACATTTGCATCAAGGTATTAATTTTATTGTCAATTATGTATTTCATGTCAAGACATTCAAGGAGTGTTAGTAAAAATCTATTTCGTTTTTTTTGACCAGGTACCTTAATTCCTTCGCGAAAGCAGCTGGTTTATCCGACAAGGTCACTCTCTCCATGTCCCCTGACGTTCCTCTTGTTGTTGAGTTCAAAGTTTCCTCATCGGATAACGATTACGGATACATTCGCTACTACCTGGCTCCTAAGATTGAAGACGAAGACAGTTAAATATGCGGTCTAGCCAGATGGGCACTGCCTTCCCACCGGCATGATCTTCTTTGTCTTAAATTTAATTTTCATTCAATTAAAAACCGCCCGCTGTTTCTCATTCATCAATAACACTACCTTAGGTTTTGTCCTACAAAAACACATGCAACAGTTTCTTTATCGCATATTTTAATTTAATATTTGAAAAACAATTTGGTTTTCCTAAGCTCGGTTTATGTCACCTCAAAGGAATAAAAAAAACAAGATTTTACTCATAATATCAATTGACTTACTGCTTTGAACTATATTTACTACATATATTTTGAAGATTATCATTCGTGGTACATTCTAAAGAAACGAAGCATAATTCCTAAACTTTCATGTGAATTGGCCTTGGCCGGAATGCTTCTCATACCGTCATCTGTGGTGCCATCAAACTTATGCACAGTTCTTATGGAAAGCGGCACGTTACCGGGAGAGGCGTGATAGAATGTATGTGCAGCGGCAGCACCAACTGAACCACCCGCGGGGGAATTCCGGAGCAGGTAAAGAAGCAGCCAAACAGACGCGCTTTGGGGTTCATGAATTAGAGACAATGAAGACGGAGGAAGATGCAGTGTGGAGTGTATGTATAACCTGTTTGACCTTGTGGTACTGTTTAAGGCATCGGAAACACTCCTAGGCACAATCGGAGGAAACACCGTCACCGAAGAACAGTGACATGAAATTATTGTATAACAACGATTGGGAGTCAAACTAACAACTTACGAAATAATCATTGCGTTTATTATTACTGCTATTCACGAAGATCCCCTTAGGTTGTAGGTATGAATGACCATTTTATGCAGAATAAACAAAGCACCAAACTTGCCAAGTATATTAAGAAAAAATAGCGAAAACGTTTAATTTTTATTTTTAATCATCGGTTTATTAGTTTTTTTTCAACTTCTGAAAAAAGTTAACTTAAAAATTCGTCACTGAATTTTCTTAACCAACCGTCCTACTCACAGACTGCGAGACTTGCCAAGCCCTGATGGTGTTATCAGTGTATCCAGCATACAAAGTTTGACCATCATTAGACCAAGCCAGCGACAAACAGTCAGGTTGAACGTTCTTAGATGTTTGGGAGACAACTTCAGGCTTCAACTCATCAACCATGTTCTTGGTTTCAAGATCCTGCGGGACAGACAACAAAAATTTTTATTAAAAATTTGCCTCCTGCAACTGGGACCAGACTTACTTTCAAAATTTCGAAAACTCACCCAAATCTTAATGGATGGTCCAGTCGCAGCACAGAGCCAGTAGCGATTTGGCGAGAAGCAGAGGGCGTTGATGATATCATTGTGATCCAAAGTGTACAGATGCTTCTCATCATGAAGATCCCACAACATAGCCTTGGCGTCCTTGCCACCGGAAGCACACAGAGAACCGTCAGGTGAAACAGTAAACAGTGTTCAAGTATCCAGTATGCTTATCATGAGTAGCCTTTAGCTTGCAGTTAGCCAAGTTCCAAACCTACGAGCAAACAAGAACACCTCCATTACACATTCTGCCAAGAATGATGTTCACATATGTCGAGTGTCGTCTTAATTAAATTGCTAATTAAAATGCAATCAAATTAATGGGTGACACTGCATCAATTTCGCAACATTTCGACCCTCAAATTGCCATGATAAATACAATCCGAGGTCTAATAATGTGCAACATGGTTAAAATTCAGAAATATTTTAAAGAATGAGCGTTTCCACTTTTCTCACCTTGACTGACTTGTCCCATCCGCAGGAAACGATGATTGGCTGGGCAATGTTCGGCGAGAACCTCACACAGGAGACCCAGTCAGAGTGACCCTCTTCTTGAATGGTGAACTTGCACTGAGCCAAGGTATTCCACAATTTGATGGTGTGATCCCGGGATCCAGACACAATTTGACGGTTATCAGCAGAGAAAGCAACACTCAACACGTCCTAATCAAAACATATTCCCAAAAGAAACATTAAATTAGTATTATAATTCCCTTGAACCCGAAATCCAGATACAACACCGGAAATCAGGTCTACTATAAAATATTTAGGCTGTGATGTCCGGCCGAAACCGGGGCTTCACGTTACCACAATAGCCGGGAGGGACGCGTGAGTGTTTTTGATGAAGTGACACCAAGTGTGATAGCACACCTACCTGAACAGGCGACGCCATTGCTGGCACACCTGAATTACTATGTGTCAAGAGTTACAAAAAAAAGTTACAAAAAATCTTGCACAGTTCTTTTCTCATCCCTAGTCAAGATGCAGAGCCAGTGAATCACCGTCCATGATAATTTTTTTTTTTTTTTTTTTTGTCGAAGTTTTACAGGGAGAGAGAAAGAACCTTTGTATGATCTTCAAATCGACGAGTTGACTTTCCAGCGCTCAGATCCCAGAGGCGAAGAGTCTTGTCCCAGGATCCAGACAAGGCAAAGTTGCCATCGGAAGACAACACAACGTCAGAGACGAAGTGGGAGTGTCCATAAAAGTCGCTTCACGGGAACGCCAAAGTTGGAATCATTCCTGGTCAGCTTCCAGACGATCAGGGTCTTGTCTACAGGCAAATGCAAACAAAACAAAACCCAAATTATTAAACCACGTCACTCATCCAACGCTAAACTGATTAAAATAAATGTTGTAAATCAGTCCCATATCCGCAAAGAAAGGGTATTTTCATTGTTTAATCAACTAAAATTATCATCACCACATGTGCCACTAAATTAGCCAGCTTTTAATTAACTTGTCTTACCTCGAGAAGCAGAGAGAAGAATGTTCTCATCCTTAGGGTTAGTCGCGATTTGGGTGACCCAGCCGCTGTGACCTCTGAGGGTTCCACGAAAGTTGAAGAGTAACTGATGATCCCTCCATTCTTCCTCCACAAGTTAATCTTTTTGCCCAAACACAAGTTAAGTCTCAAGATTGTAATTAAAACTGACGAGCAGTTCCCACTGACGAGGAGCAATAAGGAATGTTCAGCACGAGAGAGACGAGACAGATAAATTGAAAGCCATCCGAACCGGTAGCAGCAGCACTTGTACCAAATGGGACGGCGTGCTCGCTTTTTCACTACTTTCAAATCTTCCCGCTAGAGAGCGCTTCAAGCCGATTGATAGTTTGATGTATTCTTTGGGGCAAAATGATAAAATCCAAGTAGCATTTCTGCTCGCTCTTTGTTTTGTCGTCTGGAACATGCATGCCAGCGTCTATTGTCTATGATTTGATGATTGAAAATTCAAATTCAATGTTTTTCTTCGATATTTTTAATATTTTTTCAGTAAACAAAATACTTATCTGGTATCAGAGTTTTAATTTAATAAAAAAATAATAGCTTTTTTTATAAATTAAAAGGCAAACAACATCTACAACAAAACATGGTAATTTAAAATTTGTGTGTTTTTGGGGCGTTCCTGGTCGTTTATCTCCTCCAACCATGCATGGCTACTTTGGGAATGTCGATAATTGGAGTAAGTTTCCTGCAAAGAACAAGATATTTAAATGTTAATTTACATTGACCAATATAGTTGACATGAATGGTTCAGTTTTGTTTTGCTTTTTCATACTGAATGTATGCTGGTCTTCCTGATGGAAGATTAAGCTGAAAGTGTCCTTTATTGCGATTTCCTCCTTTTGGGGGTTTGTATGATGCAAAGTCGCCCGAAGCCCATCCAGTTGGACCTCTGTTACCTCCCTTGCCTCCACTACTGCTACTTCCCCCTTGACTTCCTCCTGAGCTACTCGCCCATCCAGTTGGCTGAGCGACAATCATTTGCATTTGAGGATTAGACCAACCCGACTGCATTTGCATCATTGATGGCGGTGGACCCCATCCTCCACCTCCTCCTCCCATCATTGGCTCTGGTGGAGGTCCATGCGCCGCCGTTGCATGAGAGGGAACCATCATTGTAATTTGCTGAGACGGCTGTTGTTGCTGACCACCGCCCCATCCACCTCCCATACCTCCCATATTACCTCCTCGGTCACTGTTCCCGTTGTCATTGCTGTTTCCCCAGCCACTTTGCCCACCACTGTTGTCGTTGTCATCCTCATCTGGATGTCCTCGTCCTATTCCCAGTCCTTTCAGAACATTCCCCAGTCTTCCAAACAGTCCTCCGTTATTGTTGCTATTCCCCTCCTTTCCCCCGAGTCCGTGGAACTTTACATAAGCTTCACTTAACTTTGAGCTATGGTCATGGTGCTTGTCCGTGTGAAGCTTCATCCAGCCATGGCCATGTCCATGATTCATTCCAGTCCGATGATCACCTCCGATCCACAGTCCCCTCCCTCTCCTTCCCTCCTCAACTTCATCACTTTCCTCCACTTTTCTAGCATGCACTTCAAACAAAATGGCGGCTAGAAGTAGCCCTCCGAACACTGCTGCAACAGACAACTTCATCTTGACCACTCTCATTCTCAACTGACAAAGCTTTTCATGCGATTTCCTTTTTTTCCTTTGATTATTCTGCCAAAAAAAAATTGTTTATTTTGACCAGAGCGAAGCTCTCACTTCCTTCCCATTTGTAAAAAAAATCATAAAGTTCAATGCTCACATATGAAATTTACAAAATTGACTGAGCTCTTTGAAAGTGATAGTTTTTGGTTAAATACTTTTCATTATATAAAAAAAAAAGTTCAATAATACAGAAATCCATCATCATCATCGTCAAAGGATGCAGGAGGAGTGGAAAAAAAAGAGGAAGACGAAACTTGTCAGGTTAGTTGTACCCTTGCACTGTTGTCTATTACGCATAACAGCACGTACACACCTGCTTATCATTGTGTCATCATCGTTTATTATCCAACATTGCTTATATAACAGAGCGTCTTTAGGCAGCTATGCTTATTTACTTGAGTGCCTTTGATAAGGTTAGCTAAGATCGATATGATAACTGTAAAAGTTACCCCCACTGTCAATGCTAAATATGATTATGACTTTTTCTTTATGAAAAAAAAAACTTTTTCGTGTGTTGATATGATTTTCTTTGCGGGGCTGAGCGTTATTTGTTCAACCAGATCATTATCATTAATTGGGTAAACAGTAAACGTTAACAGCATCGATAACAAAGATTTCAGTAGGGAATATGAGTTCAAACAACCGTTGGGCAATATGAGACTTTGCAGGCACAACAAAGTGCCTTCCCTGCCTATACCTTTTCTTTTTGAAATGACAAGGTTATGATAAGATGAGCTGTACAGCTTATCCATTTTTTGGAGCTTATGACACTTGCTGTCATGAGGTGCGTTGAAAATTAAGGTCACATGGTACATCATAAAAAAAAGATGCTCAAAGGCAAACGAAAGTTTTTTAATTAAAAAAGACAATTTGTTGATATAATGTCTATTTTACCGATATAAAAAAGGATACGCGTAGGTAAGCTTCATCATATCAGCTTATCACATCCGGATAGGTTAGGCTTTGCAGGGAAATAGGACGATATAGCTACACAAGGGTCTATATGTAATCAAGGGCAAAAATGGGGTAGAAAAACAATGCTAGTTGTGAGAAAGCTTGTTGTAGACGTAGTTTTACATAAGAGACACATTTTTTCCGCATTTGCGGAATTATTTAATACAAATTAAAGTTAAAAAATTTACATAACTAGCCACTGTGAAATTGTAAAAATAAGAGCGCCATGCTCAGCGTGACAAAATCGACATGGTTTATGAAGCGATTAATTTTCGAAGCTAGTTAGCCTTTAGAAGAAAAGTTATTTTTTTCTTGTTATGTCTGTACAACTATTGCTTATCAGCTAGATTAGAAAATCGTGAAAAATGTCGCCAAAAGAACCTGAAATTCCTTAATAAAATTGTATAAATCGTGAAGGAACTAAAAAATACTTGCTAGAATATTTTTTTTCTACACGTGCCCACGTGCGTGTCTATATTTGTCTGAAAATTTGTTACATAACATAAAATCAGGATATGATTTTTTTGTCGCATGTAAATTTAATTTTTTTTCTATAAAAAACGGAAGAGCTTTGTCGATAAAGGCAAGTTATCATTTTATGATGGATAATGTTTTTGTTGGCGTGTACGGTCAAGCCTATCAATCCTTTTTACAAAATATGAATATGCATATTTTGTTTTCATTATCTTCCCATAAAAAACATGACATTTACAAGAAAGGCAAAAAAAGATTGATTGAAAATTGAAGGTGTCATACCCATATGTACCCAGTGGGAACATTGATTGGTGCATCTTCTGGGGAAATGAGGAAATGAGAGATAAAATAATTCTAAAAGATATTTTGAAATAAAAATTATGCAATCTGTAAGTCACCAAGAGTTAAGGGGTGTGTTTAAGATAATATAAATTTAATCTGGAGACGAAAAATTATTATATGACTTAATAGCTCACTTGAGGATAGGGTTTTGCGTGGTTATCCACATGGTTCTTTTAATGCATGGTTCGCCGTGAAAATAATTATCCGTAGTTGTTGATAAAAGGTGTGAAGTAACGCAGTACAGGTGTGTAGTACACGCAGATATACTTTGGGTAATCGTGAAAAAAGAGAAACTTTCAATTTCCTTCGTTCACTTTATCAAATTAAGCATGAAAGTGCGGTCTAATCGCGCTCTCAGGTAAAGCCAAACAATTTAAAAGGCATCATGTGCCGTGCCGGCATAAACAAAACGTGTTAGATAACTTTAAAACAACAATTTTTTATATGCAGGTTCTACCGGGAAGTTAGGTAATAATTTTGAAAAATATAAACCACTATTAGAAGTTCGTAAGTGTATAAGTGGTTATGATTCAAAAATAAAGTGTGGTCTGGTCAGTTACAATTAACTTATTCTCGCATATATACCGTGTGTGAATAAAATTCATAAGCGATTGGTGACACTCACGCTATTTTATTTTTCATGACCAATTTTGGAGGATTGGTTATATTAATCACAAATCGAATATACAAGTAATGTTTTAGAATTTTAAATGCAGCCATATATCCAGATGTAAACTTCATAGTTGTTCTTAGAGAAAAATGTTTTTAAATTATATGTATGTACGGAAATGAGTCACAAAAATAGTATTCTAACAAACTGTATAAACATGTTGTGCCCATCGCCCATCTTTTACTTAGAATCGTTAAACCCACCATATCAAACCTTATTGAAAAGTTTTGTATAATAGTTTTCTTTTTACACTTACAACCGGAAGAAGCTAGCTAAAATGCAATCCGTTTTCAAAACCTGCTAATATGTTTACCATTGAAATTGGACACCCGTTTTGAATAAATAGACCATTGACTTATTCAGTGACACATATCCTCGCACTCCTTTTGACTCGCAAACCGATTGCTATTTCCACCGCATCCGTAAAAGATAAACGCGATGCACTTGGCTTTGTCTTTGTTGTAATGCCAGAATAATTGTGGGGCGTTTTGGGAATGACTCACTAGCTGGACATCTTCCTTCATCAACACCAGCAGAGCATACAACTGAATCTATAGATAAGAAGGAGGCATGGATAATGTAGTTATAGATTAAGATCAAGAGAAAAGTTTCAACAACGACTTCAGGGCTGAATTTTTATTTCGATTGTTACCTTTCAAAGTCTCCTGCTTATGGTCACGCCCTCCATCCTGCTCAAATTCTGCGGGTGAACACTTGGAACAAGTTTCCTCGCAGTCTGCCTTTTTATGAAAGCGATTCTTATTCCCACCTCGTCCTCCCCAACGAAATCTGCGACAGCTTCCCTCAGAGGGGTCAAAGTACCACATTCGAAACGGAGCTTTCCCTCGAGTTGCCCGGTCAGGCGCAAGGTTGCAATAGCCTTGCAAAAATCATAGAAGTTAGAACATAATATACTGCGACTTCGTAAAACATTTGTGGTTAAAAAAAAATTACCTGGACAAACTGGAGTCTCAGTTGGAGACGTAGTATCCTCAACTGCTGAAGCCCTTTGAATCTTTGCCAGAACATTGGCGGCCACAGTTAATATAAAAATTGATTTGATATTCACTATAGGTGCAGAACGCTTCTTTTCTGGAGCTTCTGCCATTTTTTCAACTTTTAGAAATATACTGAAGCAAATGTTATTGAAGATGATGGAAAAAGTCAAAACTTAAATGTTCAAATGATTATCTATTTATGAACAAGTGTTTTTCCTGAGCAGTTGCCTTTTTATTGCCTTTCTGGTCTAATTCACCTTGCTGAAAAAAAACAAAGGAAATCCTAAATTTTGTTCCGCTACGAATAAACGAATCGGATTTGGAGATGATTAAGTATTTGTTTTATGCATTAACATGACTTGAAGCGTAATTAAATATGCTTCTTCAAACTGTGAAATTATAATTAGCTTTTTCCCATAAACAATTATATGAGCTGTGTTTTTTATTCGTCATTTCAATTAGTGATTCATTCTTCATGGAAAAATATTTTTTAAACGTTATTTTAAATTATTCCAGTAGTTTATCAAGTACTAATTATAGCTTCATAAAGCACAACAGTTTCTATAAATTAATTGGAAGCCAAGATAGTCCTTTACCAAAACAAGTGATACAGTTAGCAGTTCTGTTTACAACAAATCCCTGGCAATCAGAATACGCCTGCATACTGTTTCCTTATTAAATTCCCAGTCAGGTCCCATACACCGATGATTTCGTCATTTGATAAAGTGTAAATTGTATCCCCGCATATTTCAACTCCAACAACAGCGCCTCTTTGAGTTTGGTCTTGAGTCCATTCATTTTCAATGGAGAATTCACAGTTATCCATGGTCAGTTTGAAGTAATTTATTGAGCAGTCGTCTCCTCCACAAATAACCGACACATCTCTAGAGTCCTCGCTTATTTGACAGACACTCATCGAGAGAAATGCAGTTCTTCGAAGAAGCTTTTGAAAATCTGGATTTTTCTCAGGAATCGGAGGTGAATTCGTCCTTTCTTCAGATTCACATCCGGTCCAGCTCCATAATAGAAAATACCCGTTTGATGTTACCCCGCAGAGAGATACTTCAGAGGGAGTAGCTTTAATTATTCCAATTCTCATTACGGCGTGCGTATTTCCATTAAGAAGTCCTGCTATTTTAAACTTATTGGTTTTAACATTGAAATAGATTAGTCGAATGATCCCATCTGAGCATCCGTTGAAACACCAAATTTCTTCATTTCGTTCA
>VICI01000688.1:0-32167 GCA_019593645.1 Akabosia matsudoensis
TATAAATATAATTACCAAATAGGTATGTTGTTATATCGTTATGATACTACACGCGTATTATGCGGAATAGAGGTGTTTATGCCACATTATTCAACTATCCCAAGATGGGTCAGTTTTTTTTGTCTGGAACCACTACAAAAGCCGAAATGGTTGTAGCTGGAATGCATGTTCAATTGACACTTTGACTTATCCACATAGAACTAGCTAATCGTATAAATAAAGTTGGAACTTTTGGCCGATAAAACATTTTTGAGATTCCAGAAAGAGTAAGCTTTTGTCTCATTCTAAATTTCCAATAAAATGCCATCCCTTTGTCTTTCTATGTAGAGATCACTTGCATCTTGTTTGTATAAAAGATACTGTTGAATGGGAGAAGTGCAATTGAATAGTTAGAATTTCAAAGAATTGTTTACATAGTACCAATTTATTCGGGAATTCAAATATTTTTGCTGAAGAGCTTCGTAGATAGTATGGTCATATGAGTTTTAAGGTGTGTTAAGTATGTACATGAAAATTGTGGTGGTAATTGAGTTTACACAGGCTTGCCTGTAAATACCTTGGTTATCTTGCCGTATCCTCCTACTTTCTGAAAGATTCCAATCGCGTTTTCAAATTGCAGTGCAACGAATTTTCCAAGATGCTAAATAATTCGCTGAAGCATTCCGGCACGACATCAAAGCAGGCATCCCACGTTTTCACGACAAATGAATGCCAATGAGTCATTGTTGGGGATGCTAGGCAGTAGTAAAGATGTGATTAATAAAAAAATACACACATTTATACCTCGTTGCGTTGTTGTTCCTGTCAATCTGCGATGGTATCTTGAAACCACCACCCGCACAAATCTACGCGGGGAAATTTGTGAGATCTTTGGAATATTTGAAATTATTATGAGTGCAAGACTCCCCACTATATTATATCCATACGGAATCTCCATTCATCCTTAAATTGTATAATGATCATCGTCATTATCAGGATGAATGACACTGGAGGCATGCACTTGGCGGTGCAAGCAGATGCAGCAAAAATTGTTCATCATTATCATCCTCATCATTCCATTGGAAATTCTTGACCGAATATTTCAAGTTGCTTAAATAGCTCGCGAAATTCTTGTATGTCGTTCTCTCAAAAGAGTGTTCAGTCACCGAGATAATCTTTTTTTTCAATGGTTCCACTCTCACAAACACTTCAATAAAACGCTTGAATATGATATTTGTAAGGGAAGATGCAGCAGTTGCTTTTGCTGTGGCCGAGAGGGCTTTTCTGAATGACAAGTTCACGAAGGAAACTGATACATAGTGTGTATAGTGGAAGTTGAGTCTGGTACATTTTTAACTCGTTATTTTCATGCTTTTCAATCTTTTTCTAATCTCCCTACAGATTATCCTACTTTAACTATTATCGCTCCATAACAGTAATTGCTGTGACGCTTCAACGAGCCTCTGAGTGAATTGGCAAGTGTGAGAAAGAGCAAAGTAACTTGACTCGATTGTATATTTTGCGTGAATGATACATACATGCAAGGCAATAAACCGTTAGTGCTGATTATGCTAAATAATCTCGTCATAAATTTAAACAAATTGAAGCAGCATCATAAGGAAAATTTGTCAGATTACAAATGTCGAATGTAAGAGAGTTAGCATGTCCAACGATATTACTCACTAATGGTAGTGCATCTCAAAACAATTAAAATTAGCTGGGAAAACGTGACAATGAGGATAAAATGATTTGCATCGATAAGCGTGCAAACATAACGGCAAATGGGTAATGATTTTGGGATGACTGAAAGGATTGGAATTTTGTGTGTTATGTTTATGTTGGCAAAAATTTGCACGATCATGTGAGCAAACTTGCACAAACACTATATTAAATAAATAAATAGTAGTATCCTCTCACATTCTTATAGAAGTTAACCGAGTTACGCAAATTGCTTACACGACATGGAAAAAAGTAAGATTTTTTCCTTCTATTTTCGTATTCGGTGTATAATACCTATTTTATTTTTTGCACATACATGTATTTGTTTTGCAGTGCAGATTTTTTTGCAGATGAAGAGAGCGAAGACAAGTGTGATGTGCAATATAAATGCAAATGATAGGAAAGAATGTGAGAGGTGTACATACCAAGAATTTCAAAAATTGTTCTGCTCCTCTCACTCCTCCTGCATTCGAAATGAACTATTTGTTTTTGTTGTAAATTTTATTCGTTCATTCATAAAAATGCATATCGATATGTCGTCCTCAAGTCGTCATCAACACTTGATCCGCCCTCTATATGGTTAAGTTTATGTTGTTGATCACTTGATTATCCTGGTGCAACCTTGCAAACTTGGTTTGGCAGTAGTGTGGCAAGTGGGGAAAAGGAATTAAATTTTTGCAGAGTAAAATGGCAACTATACAGTAACTAGTTTCGTTCCTCGACGTTTCAACTGCTTGGTTGGCATTCCGGAATTCGGGAATGTGAATTGAAGCTGAAGCAAAGTAGTGGAAGAGCTTTCCAAAATTCATTTTCAAACAAAACCAGGGTTTGGGAGTACACTGATGTAATAGTGCGTGAAATAACGGTAAAAGAAATGTACGCGCACACTTCACATTCGAGTTGGTCAAGGCACTTATTGCGATGACTTGGTATGAAATGTTGGACGCAGTTTAAATGTACAAAAAAAAATTAGTATAATTTTGGTACGTTAACCCTTGTCTAATAGAATTTTACTGCAATAATATTTTAGTATACCTAACTTTGTATTTAATGTGAAATCTCATAAATTTGGTTTCCTCAACTCTGTTTCTCATAAGCGAAAGAAGTGTTTTCGAATTCCTTTATTGCTTGCATGTATATCTAGTTGCTTTTTACAGAGAGTATTTAGTAAAGAACAGCTTCCAGATAAGCGAGCTGTCCCTCTAATAACAAGGAATAAGATAAGTAGACAAATTTAATATTATCGAGTTTTTTTTCTGTTGTACACATGAATGCATTTCGGTTATGCCGGGAATGCTCCGCAAAATGTCCCATTGATTAACTCTGAAAAATTCAAAATGTTTCATCGCTTTGCAAACTAAGTATCCTTTACTTTGCTAAATATAAAAGCATTGAAAAAGCCATCTACATATTTAACATGAGGGCATCTCATCCACGAGCACACTAATAATAGTAGCAGCAACCCTGCGACTCCGCAGCGCAAATATCTTTTTGCATCTTCTAGCGAGTCAGTTGGGTTCGGCATTCGGCATCTTAAACTTCTCAAGTTACCCTTAATAACCCCATCCACTTGGTCGTCATTTTGGTCACGAGTAATTACACAAGACAAAAAAAAGTTGCTTGTCGTATCTTCCAAAAACCTATAGCTCGATGACAAGATTCAAGATGATAACAATGATAATAAAAGAGTTCATAAAAATCTTAAATGATCATGAAACTTTTTAAAGCACATCAGGATTTCTTTTCTATGCTTTTCAACGAGGAGGGAATAATATTAATTCCAACTGCTTCGGGTACGTTCATTTTCCAACTATTATATTCAAAGAATGTAATGGTAGTGTTTAAAATGTGTTCTGTAATCCACACTTTTCCGGGGTTCAGTCATCATCGTTGTGTATATTTTCATTGTGGATGTGCGTCTTCTGTGTCTATTTAAAGCAGAGGAACTTCCAGGAATGCAATTAAGTTCATTTCTCCCACTTTATGTCTCTCCACTGTCCCGTTCTCGCTGTCAGTCGAGGTAGTCTTGTTGTTCGTCGTCTTCCAGCGCTAAAAACTATATTACTTGGCTGGAGAGAAACGACGAGATTCAATGGGATGACAATGGTTTCATTCCGTTTAAAACCAACCTGTCCTAACATCAAGATGATTGTTGAGCGGAGACTTGTTTTGTTTTTTAGGTTGCGCGGTATACAATTCTTTTTCCTCTGGTGTGTTAAAGAATTCCGTAAGAATTTCAGGAGTGTTCTCAACTCCTGCCGAGTTACTCATGTTACTTGAGCAGTTTGCGTATCATTTACTATTAATGTTAAAATGATATCAACTATCGTTATAAATACGTGAAAGTATTTACGGCATGCCCGCAACTGTAGCCGGTAAACCAAAGGGCGATAAAATGCGCAGCGGAAGCCACGTGGGTAATTTGAGAAATATCTTCGGCTGACCAGGAACAAGATTTTTTTCCTAGCTCGCTCCCAAGGGATTTCCACCACTGTGTCCCTTGCGAAGCAAATATAATTGGTGGTGACAATGAGCTGTGAACAATGTTGTGCAACTCACCATATGCTTGCATACTTTACAAAGAAAACAACAACAACAGTCCATAACTTATGTAAAAGTCCATAAATAAATCGGGTTTGATGCTTTTATCTAAAAGCTAAAAATCTCGTCATTGTGCATATTTTCCCAAAGCAAATATCTCCTGAAAGTTTCAAATTTGAAATGACATCTGAATCTTTTTCTTGTTCCTCATCAGCAGCCGTGAAAAGGAGAAGCCTTTCTTGTCGTCGCATATTGCATCCAGATGAAGACAATGATGGCAGAACATCAACATGATACAACCTGCATACCTATTATGCACTACACTACAAACTTGTTCTTAAAATCTCGCTTCCAAACTATTTTCATTTAGTTCCATCAACCTTATCATCATTTTATCCTTATGGCACGGGCTGCTCAAGCTAATTCACTAATTATTATCTTGAAAGTTTACATTTTGCTAAAAACACTCTCAAGCTCAGATCTCGGCTATAAATTTAACTGTTGAAACAATTCAAAAGGAATTTGGAAGAAAAACTTTTTACAAAACAAAAATAACAGGAGAGGGAGAAAACGGTAGATTTTAATCCACAAAAATATAAGAGGGCATGAGTCAGTTGAGCGTTATTCAAGATGAGGAGGACGGAGGAAGAATGGAATGTTCTCAGTTTTTTGTATAGGCTCTATAACACTGTCGAGTTGATAAGGTGCACACTTTAAGGAAAGTAAAACGTAAATAGAGAAAGAAAGAGAGAGATAAGTCGAAGTTGATTTTTTTTTGTTGAAAATGCTTCCTCGTTGGTTGGTGGAAACGCTGGTATTCCAATTATGTCTGCACTGCTTCTAAATATTACCACTGACAATGAGTGTGTCTTAGAGGGCTCTTGATGAACACATTTTCCTAGTGAGATTTGAGAAGAAAAGGGATAGACGGGAAGAAAACGGTTGGAAATTAAAAACGAAAGCACGATATTTTCAAGAAGCAAGATATTTTTATGGTGAATTCTTAAGTGTCTTCTTAATTATCCTTGACTGGTTGCAAAAATACTGCATACGAAAATCACTTTGCAAACATACGGTGTCTTTTGAGACAGTTTAAAAAACGTTGGTAAGAATGTGCAAACGCGAACGGAGTATGTGTAGATAGAAAGATGACTCTGGGCAAAAATTTAGTGACAGGGATAAGCACTTTTTTGTGAAAGGAATTCTTTTCAAGTTGAATTGTAATCGTTGCGAGTCGGGAGAGAGAAATCCTTAAGCAGAGAAGGAGACAGGAAACATGAGGTGAATTCAAAAAATTCCTTGCAAAATAAGCAATAATCGCAAATCAATCAATCCGCCAAATGGCAGTAGAAATTGAGAGGATTAGAGTTACACGAAATAGAGGACACTTGATTTGATGAAGAATGTAAACAGAAGAATAAACATGGAATTATAGCAAAATTTATTTGTAAAGTGGTCATAAATTAGTGATCAAAGAAAGTAGTGAATTTTTGAGGCAATCCTGTCTGTAGTTACATGACAAGAAGGAATTCGTTAAGAAAGGGAAATATTTCTCAAGTTATTTGTTTGTTATGACCTCGGCCAGTTAATAGATCACCTTCGGGTAAAAAAAACGTATCTGCCTTTGGTACGTAGCGTAATTCGTTATGAGTCGGCTCATAAAGTTTGCTTTACGGTTTCCAAAAATTTGTGCAATCTTAATTGACTTACTTTTAGTTCTTTGTACAAATAATGTATACGATAAACTAATTTTTTTTTTTGCAAAACGCCTTCTCATGTGTAATTATCGTAAAAAATGCAATTAAAACATAAAAATTGTACAATAATTTGTATACAGCGTTAGCATTTTTTTGCGTCTTTTTACAATGACTCACCATACCAAAGTTTTTTTCTTGTCACTCAGATCCAGTCCGTTGATTGGCTTTACACTTATCATCCTCCTATAAATTATACAACTGCATTCAACTGCATACCAAAGAGCATAGTTAGCATCGTCATCATTATTATCAGTGTCCCGCAACCACTTCCACGCCACCCTGGTTGACACCTCTGACAATCTAACAAAGTGTGTCTTTTGCTGAGCAACTCAAAATAAAAGTTTAAAACTAAGGTTTTTTTAACGAATTTTGTTATCCAATGTTGGTGGTACAGTGTCAATGACTAATGAAGCTTCAACCCGTAATCTTCATTAGTATTAAGATATCACCAAGACAAAAAAAAAGTTTCACGTGAATGTGACTCTTTTTGAAATTCAGCATAGCAGGACACCAATACGTTCCATTGTTTTCAGACCAATATCCAATGTATGTTATTTTCTTCCTGAGATTTGAGAAAGGTAAACAGTGAAAAATTGCTCGTCTCCGAGCACCACTTTTTCCCCTTGACACTGATGAACATGCCCAGTTTGTGTAGTCTTTTCGCAGCTCTTTCTCTTCTAGTATGTGAAAAGTCACGATGAGCATAGCAGAAAAAAATATAAACTTTAATCTAAAAAACGCATATAGTTCTAAGTCAATGATAAGTGACAAGGTACATAACAAGTTACACAATTGGTCGCCGGGGTCGTCATAGCTAGGTCGACTAGGTCGGAGTCGGTATTGCCGTCAAACAGATTTTAACAGTCTTCCACATGGGAAATTCTCAGTGGTGATAGGGGTAACTTGACGATTTGACTTTTAAATTTGTCACTGACTATGACTAGGAGGTTTTTGGTTAACACTGATATAAGCGGGTCTACGTGCTCCATTACAACGCATTTTCTCCTGCTCATGTGCTTTACTCTAAAAGCAAAATATTTATGTAAATCATGATTCCTTTCAAGAGAATGATAATGCGTACAATAGTTTTACCATAATGCTGTATTCACGTTATTGCTATTGAAGCGTAAAAAGGATTTCTATGTTTCTCCCGGTGAGAACACGGTCAAAGTCTGAGAAGGATCATTGTGTCATGTCACCTCACTTGTTTCTAAAACCAGTCATCCTCGTGAACTGATCCGTACTTATTTTTCTAAGCTTCTCACAGGATTACCCCGAGATGAAATGGAGTAGGATAAAGAACTCAGGTAATCCTCTTTAGCTGCCACCTTTCTTTCAACTTTAAGCATAATAACAATGTAATATGTCATAATGCTTGGTCAAAAGACATCTTTATTTTAACGCAACAACAAATGCTCGAGTTGGAAAATTTGGACAATAACCATTTGTCTATTTCGTCAAGATGAGATGAACCGATTTATCAACGAGTCAAAACCGGTATACAATTTGAGGATAAATAATTGCAATAATAATATGATGCTTTCAATGGGGCGTTCTCAGATTATAATTTTAACAACAAAAAGACTCAAAATACTGTATGCAACCTCAGTACGAAGTACAATATGAATGAAAACGTTGTGTTCTTCAAGCCCTGACCGCAGCAATAATAAAAAGATGAAAAGTTAATATGAAAAATCCAAAACCACTTTGGAGTCGAGCATTCCTATCTCATAAAAATATTTTCACATGAGTGGCCAAAACTTTGTTGAAATGGTACCGCCGCCTCTTTTTGGGCTCATCAGTCAATATAACGATGCTTTAATAATACCGTCACAACCATCAGCTTTATCAACGCATCAATTTTCCTTATTTACTTGGCAATGATTTTTGTTAAATTGAGTTGCATTTTTCCTCTCACCGCTTATATTAACTGAGGTAACCACAAAAAGTAAACAAAGTGGAAGTGCCTCCTTGGGATTTAACCTAATGTGCAGCTAATCGACATAATAGGTGGAAATTGAGTCGTAACAATCATCGCCTTTCCAAAACAACCCATTTTACTAGGGCGGGGTTCATTTTACATGCAATTGAAATCACGTCTACTTTGCTCACTGTCAACTTGGTTAGTATTTTGTTCCTCGTAAAAGAACGTGTCTTGTGTCGAAAATTAAAGGCGTTGTTCTGTTGAACAGAAAAGATGAACACATTCATTTGAAATTGAAATGGGCTGATTCGTTCATTACAACGGGCACGTGTCCATTTGAAAATGGCGTCGGTGTGGTGAGCACGAGCCTCCCATCAAATCCCATTTTATTGCCCTCTGGAGACTTTGCCAAGGCACTCTTTGTATCCATTTTTTATCACCATTTATTATTCCTTTCATGCTTTTACCATTCATTTTCTTGTTTTTCTCTTTACCAACTCTTCCCGTCAGGTTGGTTTGTATTGTTTACTCAAAGGCTTTTCACCAGGCAAACAAGGAGTGGCTATAAAAAGCACAAAAAAAAATTATCGGGGAGAACAAAAGTGTTTTAGTGAGGCTTCGACACAGCCCTCTTTTGCGTTCATCCAGTAAAAGAAAGAAAATAACGACTAACAAATTTTTAGCCATGTATAAAATAAATGGGGCTTTTAGCACTTTGAAAAACTGTTTTATAGCAGGTCTCAACATTTACTTCCATTAGAGATTCACTTTACTACTTCCTCGTGTGGCTTTTTCCTATGTGACTTGTCAAGAAAAAAAAGTCAACTTTAAAGATGTGACTGACAGGAATTATTATTATGGTGAATGCACAACGAAAAGAAACATGAAAGCATGAAAGAGGTTACATAAACAGAATGACGTGTCAAGAAAGATCCAACACCCACGATACAAAAAAAAACTGAAGAGAGAAAAGAGGGTGACTACATAACATTTTCCTCTGGTTTTTACTTCAAACAAAACTTGAAGAGTGTTATGTAAGATAAATACAACACCACAGCTCATGTATGGTAAATTCAATATAAAAACTGAGCAAAAAAACCATTACACCCTGTTTCCTAGTACCATAGGATTAAATAATTCAGGTACTTTGTCTTCTGGTTTTATTTTGACATAATGATGAGTCAAGCAAAAGGATTTTTTTTTGTATAAAACAAGTAACGCGAAGCTGTTTTTTTCTTGCATCCGCTTTCGCTCAAGTGATAGTCTAGGAAAAAATGATGCATGAAATGAATAATTCTTTAAAAAGTTTTACTACTTTGGTGTTGGCCATATTGTTCATCATGTCACTTGTCTGAGCCACCCGTATAAAAACCCGTTGTTTCTTTACTCATCCTTTCCAATTCCCTGATCCGTAGAAGAAATAACACTTTTTACTTTTTTTTTGCATTAAGCTTGTCGATACAAAAAAGCATGTAATGTTATACGTTTTTCTGGTTGTTGTTGTTGTTTGTAATGTAATCATTTATGCTTCAAGTGCTCCCGTTCTCATTCTTCTTGTAATTTTTTCTCTCGTCTAATGCCTCGCTCTAGTGTACATTCGCCCGACGCAACATTATTGGAGGTAGTTTGGTTGTTCGCACAAGTCATAAATCTATGTCAGCAAGCTCATGACAATAAATTGTGAATTGGATACGGTGACTTGTTAGTCGGTATTGCCATCACTGAAAAAAGTCACCATAATTTTTTTTGGCTCCATTCAACAAAACTTTTTCGTCTTTACTTTGTTTCAAAAACTTTTTGCAAAAGTAATGTGTATGAAACAATATGGCTATTTTCTCTGCCTTAACTAAACTAACTTTTCAGTTGACCAAAGTTGCGGAATGAGTGCATGAAAAAATACTCTTTATGAATGTTTGTTACCCTTTTGAGTGTAATTTTCCATTTTAAGCTATTATTGTCCTGATGTTGAATGTATCTGATCACATCCGTAAAAAGTGAACTTATTCGTCTGTACTCTAGAGCTGTCACACTTTTAAAGCAGATACTTATTTCCTTGTTCCTTTTTTATAATTCTTTGTACAGCCATTCTGCTACATTTTCCTTTTGTGTTGAGTCTCAAACTTGAAGCTCATCATTGGAATTTCTTTTGGAATGCAATTCCATTTCACTTTTTTTCTCGTTCTTGGCTCATGCCGTCCTCATCATCATCCCAATCTCATTTGCCAGTATATCCCCTTGTCTTTTCTCTATATCTTCGTTTTTTTTCTCTCTCTCTCTTTCTCTAGCTCTTTATATTTGAGTGTGACTCGTCTTGCAACACAACAACACCAACTTCCTTCCTGAGAATTATCTCGTGCTTGTCATTACCTCAAAAGAAAATTATCTTCTTATAATAATTTTCCATTTTCCCCTTTGTGCAACATTACAATTATCTTTCCTCTCGCACAAACAAGCACCGTTTCTGATGGACTTTTTTATTTCTGTGATCATCGCAATTATTTTCCCCTCTTTTTATTCTCATACTGTATGTGTGTGTGGATGTCACAGGCATAATAAATACGAAATAATTAAAAACACGGGAAAAAACTCTACTAGAAGAAGAAGATTGTGTTGCTCAACTCTTTCTTCTTTTTAATGAGACATGCTAAAAATACAATAATTTTTGAAACAGAGAGTCACAAAACAAAAACTTGTCTCTGCAAAATGTATTGTATGTGCCATGCCAAAATAATTATTACTTCAGCCCATCTTGTTGCTTGATTTTTTAAATGGGCTCCTCGCCTTCCTATCTCTCCTCCTTTTTGGCTTGGGTTACTTTTTAAAAAAAATAGTGCTATAATCTTATCTTGAGTTTACCTTGCATTGCCGAGAAGAACAATGCTGAAATTTTTTTTCTGAATAAATATTATTTAAAAGTGCAGTCTATTGCAATGTTGGAATGTCATTTGCAAACAACTCTCAGAGAGAAAGAATGAAGCGTGAGTGTGTACATGCATCTCATTTTCATTTCACGGTTGTACTCCACTCCAACTCCAGAAACAGACAAAAATAAACGGATCGTGAGTTGAATTGTCATTTTGAAAAGGTTGGGATTTGAATTCCCTCATGGGTAAATGGTACACAATTAGTGGTTTAAATGGTGGTTATTATGAATTTCGGTTTGTTGCTACGGAAATATTGGATTAGTTTTTGGAGACTTCTAGAGTTCCGAGTGAGAAAAGGCAAGAGGACGGATTTCGATGGATGAGGCAATGAAGATAAAGTGAAGCTTCATTTCCTCCTTATTATTGCTTTTTCAGAGCCCTCTACGCCTTGCATGGCCTGCTGGCTTTCTTTTCAGGTCGGTCACCGTCAACTGGAGCTTGAGAACAAGTATTTAAAGAGAAACATTTCTGGCGAACACGGATAAGCACGACAAGCTTCTTTAATGTGCGTTGTCAAAGGCTATTTTAAATGGAAAGAGTTTTGCATCTTACAAGAATTATCGGGTAAGATGGTAGTAGAAGGGAAAACTGGGGAGTAATGTATTGTCTTGTGTTACGAGCATGCAATAAATTTAAGTTTGACACTGACTGCAATAATGGTAAGGCGAGCAAAAAATAGATGCATAGATCTCCCTGAAAATGACGAAAGCCGAAGAGGAAATAACTGTATCGAGTGAAATAGTAGAGAGACATTCATTATTGTGGATGGGCACCCCGAGATAATATATATTTGTTTGGGCAATGAATTAAATATAAAAGGAAAAAGCAAGATGGTTAGTATTTAGCGAAATAAACCAGCAACATTTTTCGTGTGGACACATCTGAGCACATAAATTACAGTATTGTCATTGTATTCTCAAAAAAGCGGAACAGGAAGGGTTCAACAGAAAAAAAAGCTTCATCATCGCCACCATCGGTGCTACTTATGTAACACGTGTGTAAAAAAGGGGCAGGAGAGCCGGCTACACATATGAATAATAATATGATAAGCAAGTTACATTTTGGTCCAACTGCATCTTGAAATACAGACAGAGTACATTATTGGAAACGGACAAAGTAAAATGATTATGGTAAACAATGTTTCGTTTCAGCATGTGCCATGGCCAAGCACGAAATATATATGCATGGAAACTGGTATACCCCTTCCAAGTAGAATTAAATGCAGGTCTGTTGTAAAACAAAAACAAAAAACATTTCTATGGTAACATCGAAATCGATTCCGGTCAGAAGTATTGAATGGTCACGAAAAGTCAACAGTCCAAAGACTTTGAACACATGTCTCATCTGAAGGCAAGCACGATTTCAAGTGAAACATAAGCTTGTTTTGGTATTTCTTTCCTACAAGAGTGATTTCTTACCTTGCCCCTGTATAATTATGAGTACCAGAAAGAATGAGAAATAAAACTGGAGCACATGCTAACTTTATTTTCACGCTTGTCGGCGCCTTTCTGGTCGAAAACATCCGTACTTCCCAATCGAATCGAGGGTGCCATAGCTCCATAAATATTCAAAGTGGCAGACCCGAAAGAATTTTTATTGTTGCTTAATTGTATGAAAGTGATCATGTTATTGCTCTTTTCATAGGAAAAAAATTGGATGGCTAAGCAGACTAGAAAGATTACTATCCCTTTGGAATAATATATCTCTTGATGGGGCAATTAAGGAATAATTAGCAAATTGAAGAGGTCTCATCAATCCCGCCTCATCATTATTATTACAAGCACATGTACAAAGTTGAACTCGTTAAGATTGGCAACAGTGATGGTGATATGGGCAAAATGTAGGAAACTATATTAATCTTGAAAGAAACTTGTATGTCGACATAATCGACAATGAAATCACAACATCGTGTCCTGTTCACATATGCGTAACGCAAAGTAATGAAATAAAATAGTTGAAGAGATGATTTTTTTGGAATAGGAAAAGATATTTCTGTGTGAGCTTTTTTTATTGGAGAGAGATGAAAAAAGAAAGGAATTTGATGCAAGCAGGTAGGTAATCTGCAGAAAAAAAAGCTAGTCAAGATGTCGTGTAATAGCTGCTGTTTAGTTGAATAAAAGAATAGAAGCAGAAAATAAAATATTATAGTAGTGATAACGATAACATCAGATTGTCATGAAGTAAAAACTGAAGAAGCTGCCACTGAAGATGCCGCAACTTTGAGCGTGCACAATATTATGAAACTTTACACAAATGCAACACGAATTTTGGCCAGTTGTTTGGATAGATAAGTAAATGCAAAAGAAATGAGTTGTCTTGATTATCGACACTGTGGAGTTTAGCCATGCACTGCCAATAGTTCCCAGTTACGAACTGGCAGTTATAATCAACTCGAGAAGTTTCTCACATGATCGGATGCATCTTGAAAACTTGTTTCATTGTTGTCTTGTGAAGTTAAGTGAGCAAGCCTAGTATAATTTGACGTGTCAAAGGGTTTTCGCCGACAAAAAAACTCAATAATAGTAATGGACAGCAGTGGTAGACTCACAGGCAGAACGGTTAGCCTTTAACAAGTAGAATTTTTTAAATATGTTTGCAATTAATGATACAAACAAAATGCAAAGTGCAAGGTAATAGGTAAACTTGCATATTAGATTGCCGCCACCTTTTAGAAAAAAACAAATGCTGATAAAGGAGATACAAAATGCAAGAAGCAAGCCGTGACGCTCCGTTTGTGGCAAAATCTATACGTCACGTAAACAGTAACTCTTAAGTTATCTTGATTGACTCATGTTGATTGCATTTCGTAATGCGATCAATCACCCATCCGTATATCTTTTAGTGGATTGCATATAAATTATTGCCGCCCGTCGGATCAAATAAGTTGAATAATTCTTTTTACCCAAACGTCAATGCCTGTTTTCCTGTAATTTTGCAATAATCATCCCTTTTACTGGGTTGATTGTTTCTTTTATCTTTATGAGAACAAGTAAATCTTTACGTAGTTTTATGAGAACAAGTCACTTTTTAAGTACTTTTTTGCGCTTTTTAATTCATCGTGTCCGGGATCGCGATAAAATCGGCAAGGAAATAAAGTAAATAGCTTTTAAACCGCCTATTCCTTTACGACCAGACCGACAAAAACCACGAAACTCTCCAAACTCCCATACTCAATACAGAGTTTACAATTTACTCCAATTAACGCGTTCCCTTGTGCGTATCGCCACCGACAAGAAACGTATTTTCATTGTATTTCTTATCCAAGAGAGCTATAAGACAATCATTTTTACATGATCCCTTTAATGATCGGCTTCAAAAGTCTTGTTTTATTTGTCTCACTGGTTGGGTGGCAACAAAAGAGTCTCAACATCTTGTATCATCAAACCATCATGGTGGTTGCTCATGAGCAGTTGAGAATTTTCTCTGTTTTCCCTTCCGTAGAGTTTTAGATGTCACCCTATCCAACCAAGACCAGCACAAATCAATAATTTTTTTTTCTGGGTAAAAATACGCGTGTACGCTCCTAGACAGAGCTCGCTCTAGGTGGTCGCTTACACAAAAGCAATCTTTTATTTTTTTAAAAGGAAAATAAATAAAAAAGCGATCTTAAAAGCGATACATTCTTGTCAACAGTTATAAAATTAGATGGGAAAACTAAAAAATGTCAAAGGGAAAAAAGGGAACAAGAGGTTTGTAAAGTGTAATGAAAAAAAAAAACGGGGAGACAGGTGCAGACTATAAAGACAATTTTCAAAGAAAGGTGATCAGACAGAAAATCGCTTTGGAGAGAAGGAAAAAAAAGACAAGACTGTAGTGCTTTTTTAAGAGAAAAAGAGAATAATGAGAAGAATTGGATAATAACAATGTTTAAGCTATTGCTACTGATGTAAGTTGGCCTTTGATCAGCGTTGAAAAAATTGTCATCAGTAAAAGATCAAAGACAGAAGAAAAACTGCTCTTGGATAGGATCTGGACTGAGCAAGGTAGTTTCTGAATGTTCTTAGGTGTCGGCATCTGTAGAACCCACAAAAGAGAAAAAAGCCGGGTTATCTTTATACAAAGACAGGAGAAAAACTGCTCTTGGATAGGATCTGGACTGAGCAAGGTAGTTTCTGAATGTTCTTAGGTGTCGGCATCTGTAGAACCCACAAAAGAGAAAAAAGCCGGGTTATCTTTATTGCCATCAGAAAGGAGCATATATTCCTCGGGTAGAATGCAATATTATAATATTTTGTACAAGCTACGAATTGAAGTTACCTAAACTCTTTATTAGAAAAGAACCAGTAGTTTGCAATAATGCTGGGATACCTACGTGATAGCTTGACAAACAAGATGTGATGAAATAATAATCAAATCAGTTCGAATATTGAATATGCCTATACGGAGAATCAGTAATGACTGCTGTTTAACTCGTTGTGACTATTGAACATGCTTGTTTCTATTATAACCCTTTTTATAAGTGTACGTGACAGAAAAGAGAAGGTTACTGTTGTGGTAAATGAAGACCCATCGCTGGACAAGGTCTACTGCGTACTCGCCGGTACTTGGCGTTGGCACCGTTGCCTAGGTGGGAAAAAGGATGCGTCTGCTAGCACGGACTGCCATCTGTCTCCGTAGAATCTAAACAAGCCAATACCTTTGCATCTCCTTCGATTTGTGCGTAATATGTTAAACGAATCATAATGAAGTAGAAATCTTATCTGAATTGAATAAACATTTATTTTAAATTATGGGGAAATACTATAGCATATATTATTATTATAATATTACGACTTTATTTGCTCTTAACTATGAAATCCTACTAACTCAAGCATTTCAGTTTATTTCATTGCGATTGTTCATATGTGAGGCAAAATCCAGTGTTCGCAAAATCTGGAGTTTGTTCTGCTGGGAGTAACAAGTTGCAGACGCAAGCGTTTAGTGAGCAGGAACATTGGTATACATTAGGTATGCTGTGGTCATCACAATTGAATGTATTACAATTGTTTGGATCCACCGGTTCATTAAACTGAGGTGGAGGATCTGGTATTTCATGCTCATCGAAATTCACCAACAATTCGTAAGACCTCCATGTTGAAGTCAACGAATAAAATGGTTCACATGTTTTTTCTAAGCCTTTAACTTGGACCCAGTCAGAAGTGCACTTCAACGGAGAGGCATCAAAGTTTGATGCAATGTTGAATGATTCAGGAAATTCTTGGCAAGGTTTCCATTGAATCGATTTACTGTCGGCAGACGGCTTGACGCAAACAGAATACTTTTGGCTATTTTGCTGTTGACCTCCGAAGTCCAAACTTGTAATAGTACCGCTTTGCGTTGTAAAGTATTGAAGACAGTGATCTGGTGCTCGGAGTTTGGATTTGCATGGTATACGAGTGGCAACTATTCTGAAGGCCATGTTCCAATTTCCTATGACTGAAACGTCAATAGAGTCTTCGCTGCCGAAGGTCAGGTACACTATCAAACGCAAGTTTGAAGTTACGCACATATCTTGAATACTATATAAGAAAACTTTTATCAACAATTCTGTTTGGAAACTCACTGTGTTGTCCACCTAAATGCCCGCAAGTTGTAAAACCATCCTGCACTGTTACAGTGTTAGATATGATGAGTTTATCAGAAACGCAGTTTCCTTCGTAATTTGCTGGTGTCGTATAAAACTTGTCAAAATCGAGACGGATTTGGCAAATTTCAGGTTGCTTGACATTAACATATACACAGGTTTTTAAAAGGCATTATTTAAACAAACATTTTTTAACTTGGTTGTAAAAGTACCTTGTAAAATTTATACTGACAATGTCCCTGTGTGTCATAGTTTTCTAAAATGGTCACCAAATGGTTTACGTCAACACGACTATTGTTAGCGGTGCAGCTCGCATGAACTATTCAATGGGAAAATG
Organism: Akabosia matsudoensis; assembly: GCA_019593645.1. Taxonomy (NCBI): domain Eukaryota; kingdom Metazoa; phylum Arthropoda; class Collembola; order Entomobryomorpha; family Paronellidae; genus Akabosia; species Akabosia matsudoensis. The sequence goes on from VICI01000688.1 coordinate 16,745, forward strand.
TTTGACACGTTATTTTAAGTAAACAAACCGAATAAAACTAAATTTTGACACTTTTCTTTACAATGACAGCAGTCTCCGTATCCTCCTTGACAGTCTGAACTAGGAAGGCCTCCTCTTGCAACACACGTGTCCCTAAAATGGCATTTTTATTACTGCACGAGTGGATATGTATCTAAATGAATGAGTGTAGGTAGACACAAATACAACTAATACCTTGGAACACAAACACCATCGTTTGAGGGCCCACACGGACTTTGCATAAACTGACAACTGCCTAGAAAAGCATCTTCAACCATTTCAGTGTAGTCTCTTGACCAACGTACTATAAAACCAAAACAATAAGGTTTATAAATCAGAGAACAAATCTTTAAACTTTTTGTAGCCTTTACCATCCTGAAGAAGTACATCAGCGAAACTTGGAGTCGATAAGACGAAACTGGCAGCGAGAAATTTGGAAATTCTATCCATGTTGATCGGTATGGTCGGAGAGCTCTATTTCTTAAATTGAAAACAGGCAATGAAACTATGCGTCCTTTTATAGACTCCTTCAATTTATACATCCATCATAATCCCTGATAATTACCCTAAATAGTACAACAAGTAGACGATTCAGCATCAACTCAAAATTTTATTCATGAATCCAGAAATACCAAAATATTTTTGGGTCCATTTTAGGTGCAAACATGATTATTATATAAATAAGCAAATAATCTTTACAATGACAGCAGTCTCCGTATCCTCCTTGACAGTCTGAACTAGGAAGGCCTCCTCTTGCAACACACGTGTCCCTAAAATGGCATTTTTATTACTGCACGAGTGGATATTAGTGGATACTGCATCAACTCAAAATTTTATTCATGAATCCAGAAATACCAAAATATTTTTGGGTCCATTTTAGGTGCAAACATGATTATTATATAAATAAGCAAATAAACTTTTACTAGCACAAGTTTAAGCGCTGCGGTTAAAGAGGAATGAAAGGAAATGTATTGTAGACGACGATTAGCTGTCCACGTTTACATTATCTACGGATTGGTGTGATAAAGTTGGCAAACAATTATTCCATAGGTCAGTATGAGGCCAACCATCTGCATGGTAATCAACAGAATTCGAGATAGAACCGCGGACTGTGAAAGTCAGAGTTATAGTTGCCACCATAGAGTAAGGTATTAATTTTAATCTAACCGTCCCAATATGCCTATAAGTAACTTTGAAATATTTGCTGGATACTGCTATCGGATCAGCAGCCATTTCATTTGAAATGCTGATTAGCTTGAGATGATCCCGGACTGATATATCATTGCTGTCGGCATAGTACCCTATCCATGAATGCATGTTTTTGCGAATCTGCAGAGAAGACAATATTGGGTCATTATGGTATGTACATAAGAAAGTGCTAGCTGTGAAATGTTAGCCTGTGATAAGTATAGTCAAAGACGTCTAACATAATGATGAAACTCAGCAGCAAATATCCAAACAACTCCATTCAGAAGAAAGTAGACCAGGTTAACTCGCTCCATGTTACCCCGTTTTCCTGACAACAAGTGTGGTGCTTCAGCGTAATAGGAAACGGAAGTTATATAATAAGCCATTAAATGATTGCCATAAACGTGACGAACCAAATCGCAAACTCGGCGAAATTCGCGATACCGATGTAATCCCTGAAATGGGGTTTTCAGATTAATTTTTAATCATGTAATACTTGCGATATTTTATTGGACACCTGCTCAATCCCCTCTGTGACGTTTATGTTTTTGCAGCTTTCCTTCATTCCTCTTACAAACTCGGTTCCAAGTTGGCGTAATGCCAAAGTCAGGACGACTAGTATACCTTGAATGGCCAGATAGAACATGCTTGTGTAGATTATCAAAGCGACAATGATTCCGTTCCCCACCCTTTTCATTAATTGATCATCTTTCATTGCAGATTCTTCGAAAGATAGGTTTGCCAACGGATGCTGATTTTGCTCCGATGTAGTAAACAAGGCAAGATAATTATCGTCAGCAACCATAGCGTAATTGGTAACGGTCATGGTAACAAATAGAAGAAATAAGGTTGCGTAGATCTGAAGATATATTAAATTTTCGTTTCATATTTTATGTGATAAAACAATGATCTGTATGGTATGAAGCTACAATATACATACTGTAAATGCAATGGTAATTTTTCTTTTTTCCACAAAATCCGCCATTCCATTTGTAATACGAGTGCACTCGACAACTTCGAGAAAGTCGGTCTGGCGACGCCACAACAGATTCATGATTACTACATAAGCTATTAAGGCTGCCACATTGCTAGTGACGTCAAGTGCAAAAACCAGGGTCGGCTCCTTCATGTTTAGATGGAGCACGCACATAATGATCGTATATGAAAATATTGGAAAAACAAGAAGATGTGCAATCCCACAAGCCACCTGTAATATATGCCAAAACATGGTGTAGTGTATTTGGATAAATAACTACTTTGAACGAATACGCCTATGAGCATTAATTGAATTTGAGCCTATGAGCTTATCAGTTTTTCCTGAATGTTAAATTAGTCTCCTATCTGTTTCAAAAGAAAGACAGACCAATTCTAACTCTCCTACTAGCAGCATTAAACTTTCTTATGGCTAAGAACCAAAGCAGCGTGCAAACCTTTATTTGAGCATAAAAGCACTCAATTCATATCAGTACCAGATATAACACAAAGTTTTTCATATTTAACTGAACTTTCTTTCATAGTTTGCAGATTTAGTTTTTTAAAGGATACCTTTGTTGTTGTGGCAGTCTCCAACTTGTAAACATTTTGATCCAGGTCAAGTTTAATTTTAAATGGGACAAGAAAACAGTAGTAGAAGAAATTAAAAAATGGGACGAGAAAAGGACTTTCACTCAAAGACTCAGAAACACTTTCGTTTTTAGTGACCACCACTGATTCCACGTTGTACTCAGAAATTATTTCCCCCATTATGAGTAGGTAATATATGTTTCACAATTATGAAATAAACGATGACTGATGGATCAACTGGAAATGAAACGGAGAAATAAGTAGCATAGTTAGAATAAGCCTTTCATAAACCAGATGATATGAAGACCGGAAATTAAAAACGTAGTGCAAATATTGACCGTCACTTTATTTTATTAGCTAACAGGGATCCGAATATTTAGATGGCTGTGCTTTTACGCTTCCTTAATCACAACACTTGTATCTACCTAAACTTCTTGTAGAACTCTTTTGGCTGCATTTCTCTTCGCGTATCCTCGCATACTCTGCCTGTCTTTTCATCAAATACTTTTTCTCCATATCATTCATAACTGCTTGCATAGCCAGGTCCTTCAAAGTAGCTTCTTGATCTACGCTCAAGGCTCCTAATTTGAATTCAGCAAGGCCTAAAGTTTCTGTGAATGGTTTACTGGGTATATTCGGGGAGGAGTTCCAAGCCGGTCGCATCACCGGCAAACCTGTTTTTTGGGATATCATAAAGTTCGAACTTCTCCCTCGAGAATGGGGGCGTACATATTTTCTTGTTCGAAAGGGTTGCATGCAAGGTTCCCGGTATGAGTACTGGTATTCTGTTACTGGCAATGTACAGGGCATGCACGGGAATGGAGGCTCTGCGAAAAAGGATGTTATGAAAGGTATACGTTTTGGTTTTTTTATACAAGCATTTGTTTCGTGCAATAAACCAACTTTCAGTGATTATTTCTTCTCTGTACTCCTTTTTCATTTCTCTCATGATACTTTTAAGCCTTTCTAGTTCCGTTTTCCGAGTTACTTTCTTTTGAGGTGGGTTGGACGGCGTTGGTTTTGATTTTGCAGGTTTCCTAGGTGGTTTTGATGCTTTCGTTGGCGCTTGTGCATTTTTGGATAGTGGTTTCGACGGAGGTCCGGTTTTTGTTGAGGACGATACGTTGGATTTCGGTGGAGCAAGGCTTTGAGGTGGCGATGGGCTATCCGCTGGTTTCGGTGGAGCAAGGCTTCGAGGTTGCGATGGGCTATCCGCTGATTTCGATAAATCCGACGATGCGTTGCTTTTAGGTTGAACAAGAGTTTGCGGTTGTGGAGTCTTATCTCGGCTCGCAAAAACGGCATTTTTGTTCGATGGGGGTTCCAATCGCTTTGATATAGTTTTGCCTTGTTTAAGTGGTACAGAAATAGGCTTTCCTAGCGGAGGGTTTTGCTTTTTCTGTTGATGACTAAATTTAGGCTTGAAAGGCATTTCCGTTGATGATGATGTTTGTAAATAAGAACGTTTGTGGCCTTGATGAGATCCGTTCAGTTTCTCCGTGTCTGGCAAATTTCCATTGTGTTCCGGTAGACCAGCATGGCTTATCTGGATTCTGGTGCCTTCTTTATAAGAGGTTGCAAAATGAGAAGTTTCATTTTTGTTGGAATTGCCATTCGTATCATTCGAGCTAGTTGGATATTGATAGGAAGTTGGTTCACACTTCGCTTCCGGAAGTTCCCCATAGTTCACGTGAAGAATATTCGATTGTGGCCTCAAGGTATCCAAGTCGTCGTGCTGCCCTTCGTTGGCCGTAACAAGTGTCGTTGTTCTCTTCGCTAAGAACGGATTTACGTGATCAATTCTTATTGACGGCTCGTTCTGATTAGGATCATTTACTATGCAATATTACAACACATTGATTTACAATATTATCAGACCATTAATGGGTATCATTTTCGTTATTTGAAAAAATCCTCTACACAATTGCTGCAATTACCCTTGGGGGTCACGTCAGCAATTCTGATAAAACTTGGCGATCGGTCCAGGACCGGAAGAGAATGATACGAAAGGTTGTTCTCTGGGCCTTGGTGTCCATTAAGGCCACATGTAACAAATCGATTACAGTCTGACATAGATTGTGCTAGGCGACATCGACGACTATTTGGTGTGGATGGGCAAATGAAATATTCATTTTTCGACGTTGTTACCACAAGAGTGTCGCTGTGTCGGAAAGATAGGTTGTTTCCGATTGAATCCATCCTTAAATTACCTACATTTTTTATTTTCTTTCCCATGGGCCATACTCCTTTGTTGCCGTCATGAATTTGAGACCCAGATGTGTCACAAAGGTCAGCAACTAAATCAATTTGTTTTGTCTCCTTGAGCTTGATTTCCTGGATGTCTACTAGCGGTATGTCCATCTGCTGGCAGAATTTTGGAGTCGTCGAATCAATTTTGGCATTGATTCCATCTTCCATGTCGTTTTTACCAAATGACAGGTTCTTTGGTGTTGATTTGTTCAGATTAGAGAGTAAAAAATCAATTTTGACAGGCAGAGCTATTCGCAATGGTTGAAGATAGCTATCCCGTGGATTTCCGTTTAGCTGAACTTTCTCCAATGATTCCTCGACTTTGTTCTTAGCACATTCGGTAACATTTGTATTCCCATTGTCTCCTTCTAAAGAAACAGCCAATTTTGTTCGATCTAAATATTTTAACCCTTCTAAATAAACTAAAATAGGAAAAAATTATATACTTTCAAATGAGTGAATTTTACTCATTGGTAATTCCGAGCCTTGGCTAGTGGGTATTTCTTCAATGAAAGATGCATTTTGCGTCTCCTGAGTATGAGAAGTTCTGATCTCCTCTGCTTGCCTAACCCCAAGGGTAATTATCGGAGAAAAATGTTCCATTAACGCATCCCAAAGAGACGGAGCTTGGGTAGTGTGTGTCTCAGGATCGGTTAGTGGTTCCTTGTTTGCCAAGGTATGGCGTGGTCCATTTTCACCTCGTGTTGTGGATATTAATGGGCCTATGGGTACGGCCTTATCTACTTGGACTTGTTCTCCAGGAAACTGTATATTCCTTTCAGGAAAACTGTTACTAGTCGCAGGTATTGTTATATGTGGAGCTTGTTCCCTTGGCAAGCTTGAACAAATGCGAACGTCGTTTGCACCGATTACCTTCCATTGGGAATTAGCGTTTACGTTAGGTGTAGCAGCACTACTCCAACTTTTTCCACATTCTATACCGAAGACGGATAAGTCAGTAGGCACAAGCAGGTGAAAATTAAACACTGTTTTTGCACAATTTACCACTGCTCGAATAGCTACAAGTTCCACTTGCAGAGGTAAATCCAGCCCACTGTGGTGGTGCAAGAATTTCGTTGACTGGCAGTTTAGAATGAATATACTGAGTTTCAGGATTTCCAAGAAAGCTTTTTTCAGATCCTACCAAAATATCAGGTATCGTTAAGAAAATTACAATGACCAAAAGAGTTTCTGACATTATAAAACCTGTTGAATCAGCTAGATTGCTATACAAGGGAATTGGCATATTTGACCGAGAAGACAAGTTCTGCAGATTAGCTTCATAGGAACGCATCGATGATGCTATTTCTTCAGCTATGTATATGGAAGGCGCTTTACTTCCATCATGGTCATGCACAAGCTGGAAACTTGTCTGGTCGAGAGAAAAATTTGTAGAATTGCGAGCCGAGCTCTTCAAGCTGTAAGTGTGACAGGATTGCCCTAAATCATTTGCTCGTAGATTCTCGTTAACGTGTTGTGCACTTCTATGACTATCTTGGGGGTCATTAGAACTATCCATAGGTATCGAAGGTGGCCTTGTTTCATGTATGCATGTATTGCCTTCATATTCCTTTCTTCTCTGCCCTGTTGTCAGTTCATCATAAAATGTTTCACTGTAAAGTGTCCCAGAGGGTGTCTGAAACGTCCATTGGTCGGGGTACAAAGAATCTTTGGAAACTTCCTTAACCCTATGGACTTTACCAATGTCGGAGCAAACAAGATTTTCCGTCCGCACCAAATCGGTAAAGGAATGGTCCCCTGGTTTATTGTTTGATTCGACTGGCTTTCGAACAGCACAAATGGGTAGAGCGTTTCGCGAAACTGTTTTCGTAGCATGGGTTTGTGTGCTAGATACATTTGAGGCTGCTGATGGCTTTCCCCAGTAAACAGGTCGTTGATATTGGCACATTGAATGAAAAAATCTTTCTCTGACATTACAGTTGGGACGTGAGGATATCATGAGGCGGGACGAATTGTTCTGAGCTAAATGCTGATTTTCGGTATTTTGATGTTGAGTAGAACATTTAGTAACTGATGTTCCCCAGTTGGATCCAGAGTTAGATTCTGGAATGGTTCTTTTGCTTATTACACCATGGAAGGCTTTATTCAAAGTTGCACTAGAATTAGCCCGCGGTATCCAGATGAATGGATGCCGGTATGATTGTACATAGTTACGTTGAGGTTCACGTCCCATTACAACTAAAGAAGGATATTTAAAAAATCAGATAGAAACTTAAACGGTTATATATTATTTATTGACCTTGCCTACCAATCTGACCCTCTTTTGCTTCCTCATGTATATCTCTATCAAGCTGTGTTCGCGTGCTGGTGGAACAAATGGGTACACTATTAACGACAAAGGTTGCATTAGCATCTGAGCACTTGGAATTTTCCATACTGTCCCTGCCATTGCTAGAAAGCCGGCGAGTCGGCTTTCTAAAGTTGAAACTCATTTTGTATTTCAATAGCACGTGCAAATTTTGGTTGTTTCTTTGTTCGAAACGTCAATAAGAAACTAAAGCACAAAGTTATTTACTAGCGATCATTATTTATGCATAATAAAAGAGTTCAATATAAGATATGCATAATAAACAATTGCCTTTGATGAAAATAGACACTATACAATACAAAAACGTTGGCAACGTGCTATACCTCACACCTTGTAAAACCGTAACAAATGCTCTATTCGAACATCTGCATCACTGGCTAACCTTCATAAGGGCGCGTGGAATGGAAACTTTTATAACCTTAGAAGCTCTTATAATACAAAATTATTGTTTCAGGTTGAATTTTTTAAGGCTTTTGTCAATACGATAAAGTTTCCACCAACTCATATATCGTCCGTACCGTATACAGATTAACAAGTGTCAATGAATGTGTCTGCTTCCTTTTGATCAGGACAGAGGGATGCATGACTTTCAATGTAGAGCAAAGAAAACAACTCTGTAAGACAAGCTCTTTCTGAAATTCACTACTACAGCGGTTTTCAGATTTCCATTGTAATATAATAGGTAACAACGAGCGTATAGATTTAAATTTTATCTAAAAAAAAGTTTTCAGATTAACTTATAATTTTTATACAAGCTTCGTTTCCACATAGTCCAAGGAACATTACACTAAAAAACTAAATTTGCATTGGCACTACTCCTTGTTACTACGAAAGACCAAAGAAAACAGTAAGGAGTAGTGGACTATTCTTAATTCAAACTCCCGTATATATTGTGTTTCATAGCAATACCTTCAACAATCATATACTTACTGACAACTGAGTGATATATAATTGTTCCATGATTGTATTAGTGCTATGAGCCATACACAAAAAACACGAAGATTATATAGTCATGATCGCTCTTCTATTGGATGTCCATTACCAAGTAGCACTTTCATCTCAGCTCATTATAAATTCACCTAAATCAATTTTAAAAAGCAAACACGACCAGCAGATCAGCTCTTGGGTACATGCTCAGAATACAAAGAGTTAAAATTAGTTACAACTAATACAGCAACACTACAAACTGAATTTTTATTTTTATTGTCTGTCTCTATTTGAACGTGTTTAGATAACATGCATTTTAATAGTGATAGTAGAATTCTGAATGTTTTCCACTGATCATGCTCATACATGCTCTTGACCTCCTATGAATAGCAATGCTTCATAATGAAATTGCCGAGTGATTTGCTGTTCTGTTGCTATCATGTTTGGTGAAGATAAATAGTGCACACGAATGGTAGATGCATTCAGTATTTGTCATGTAATGTTGATTCTACACAAGAATACAAGCTATTTATGGGATTATCCTCATCAGCATATTTAAACTGACAGAAAAGAATATTTTGGTTCATACGTGAATAATTTATGAAACCGCGATCATTTACTTGTAAACTCTCCGGCCACAAACAGTCTTTCGCATTTAGTTTACTGCATTTAAATTACATTCAAAATGATCATTAGACGGCCAAGGCCAGCCGTTCAGTTGTTTTCTTTATGGTTCATTCTACTACTGTCACGAGATGTAGAACCATACAGTGTTTCGAAATCTCCTAAAACATGGGACAGTGCAAGTTCCTCGGTTCAAATTCCTCCCGTTTTCATAGCCCACCGGGGGGACAAGTTCCTTATGCCGGAGCACACCATCCCCGCATACGATCTGGCAATGCTGACCAATGTGGACTATGTAGAACCCGATCTTGTACTGACCAAAGATGGTGTCTTTGTATGTCACCATGACATCACTTTGCGTGAAGGAACTGACGTCTCATCCCACCCCGAATTCGCTGCATTAATAACTCACAACAAGACCCTATTCCTGGATGGAGAAAACGTAACCATAGTTAATGACTGGCTAATTTCCGACTTCACATTTGACCAGTTGTCAAAGTTACGAATAAATCAAAAGCAAACTGGCTGGAGGCCTCAATATTTCAACGGGATCTACAGGATTCCAACATTCCAAGAGTATTTGCAAGCAGTTCACAAGGACACATGGAGACGACACACGGAAACCAGCAAAACTGGAGAATGTTGTGCTGGCTCTGACAACGTCATGGGGATCATCCCTGAGCTCAAGCACACTAACTACTACAATGAGATCTTCAACACAGAACGATTCCTGGAGGATAAGTTCATACATGAGTTGGGAGAAAATGGTTACCTAAACAATAGCTGTGTCTATAACGGTGTCAAGATTCCATGCAGCCCATTGGTCGTTCAATGTTTCCAAGTCGAGTCGATAATTTACTTGAGGAACAAAACTAAGTTAAACTTACTCACTCTTCTTGATACTCAAAACTTGAGATATTTGACTTATGCAGGGTTGAAAGAATTGGCTAATTATACTAATTATGTAGGTGTATGGAAGGAGTTGCTGTACACAGGTACAGATCAAGAAATTATTTACAAGAATGTGAGCTATAGCAAAGAGGAAATAGCTGAGCTTGGAGGGTTTGTGGGTCCTCAAGACTTGATACCTTATGCTCATTCATTAGGGATTAAAGTAGGAATCTATACAATCTATCATTCAGAAGAGAAGAGTTGGAGGGGGTGCGCGATTGAGTGCGAGGCAAACTCGACTAAAGAGGAAGAGCTAAAATATTATTTGGACATGGGGGTTGATGCTTTCTTCGTTGAGGGTCTGAGCGAAAGTTTGCGTATCCGAGATGCATGGATCGAGAGCCAGAATAGAGTCACCGATTACACTCAGAGAAGTGGAGGGCAAGGAGTCAGGAGAAATTTGTGGATAATGATGTTAGGATTTCTTTTTAGTTGTTTTGCATACCGCATTTAAATACTGTTAAAAACAGTTGCTCAAGCATTTTTAAACATATAATCGTATTTATTGAATATTTTAATGCATTTATTTTGTGCCTTTATAGCAAACAAGATGCGGGTATATCGTGACAGTGGTGATGATAAGAAAATTAAAGCGAGTGGACTTTCTGGTCTGTACTTTTCGTGTTTATTTTGTTTCCTTTTTTTTGTTATCGAGGTTCAGGAGGTGTTATATGTTTAGTTTTTATCAAATCGACTACTTGACTTATATGTAATCTAGGACAAAGCTAACTTTCAGATGAGACCATAAATAAATCAAATGTGACGGAATCTGTCAATCGTCAAAGTTGCTCCCTTGTATCCATTGCAGATTAACGAAACGTTTTTGGTCAGTTTTATTCTTACAGCATTATCTTCATTCAACTTCCATCAACACCCAAACATGAACACCCAAAAATGAGCTCAATCATATTTCATGAAAGCAGATAATTTTTTTGGGATCTGCTCGTGCCTTGTTTGCACTGTTGTCAGCCTGGGAAAGCGGCATATTGCGTGACACCATAATCAGATACCTGACTACTATATGCATTGCCTGTATGCTTCACTGCCTACATAATATCATGCAACACATCGCAGATTTCATTTGCAAGTTTTCGCAGGATGTTTCTTCAAAATCTCCAGGAAAGAGAGGAAGATGGTGCTTAGTGCTTACCTCGTATACACACATGACGAGGTATCTAAGTAGACACAAAGCAAAAACGTAGCCTTACTTCAAAATTTTTGAATTCCTTCCGACTGTCAATATTGAACATAATGTACATTTAAACTACAAGCTATCTACTGCACATAATATTATTTGCATCTCCAGAGTGGAGAAGGACTGACTGCTAAAAACATGCTGGCTAATGTCATTCATTTCCATGCATTGCATGCGTAATCGGAGTAATGCACCGTTCCGATAAGTGAGATAGCCGAAAAACAATGAGCATATTATTATTGTATGCGTAAGCGTAACATTACAGTAGGTGACGGAAGCAATTTCCTATTACGTATTATGATTGCTCAACAAAACGTTTTGCCCGAACGACAAACGTTTGACAAAGCTTGTAATTACGATAATGAAATTGCTTAAATACCAATTGAATAGGCAGTCAAGAAATTCACTTGTTCGTGTGCAAAGGGGAGTGAAGGGACAGCATTTTTTCATCGTTTATCAATCATTTTGTGTTTGAGAAAGTACGCAAAATGGCAAGTCACGGGGAATTGGCGTTCCAGAAAAATGTTTCCAAGGTTTTGTACCAGTTTGGAGAAACTATGCTAAGAGCTTCACCTCACTACTACGACGAGGGACACCGTTTGGGTCAAAAAGTAAGCACAAAGAAAATTAAGCGTTTTCTCTCAATATGTTTTCCCGAATCACCAATCCATATTTTTTCGACAGCTTTTTCTAACTCTTCAACGACAGGCGAAACACTTTTCTGTAGCCGAGCCGCACTTCAATGGAAGCTTTGGCAAGAAAACGGATGTTGTCCAGCCAGATTTGGACTTGGTCATAATTATGAATAACTTTATGCCACCCGACGACCTGCCGAAGGTTATTGATGAGATTCATGATATCTTACTTTTGAACCTGGATGAGTTACAAATCATCGGAGAGTCTATTCAATGCAGGAAAAGGCTGATCCAGTTTACGTTCAAAAACGGGATTGAAGTCGACTTGGTTCCTGCTCCAAATCTGAAGGAACCTGAAGCTTATCAGCTTATGGCAAAAAATCCCACTGACTATCAGACTTACAATGTCTGTGTTGGAACAAAGCAAGTCCATTTTATCAAGTCACATCCACAAAATTTCGTTCACGCTCTTATTCGGGTGTTGAAGTATTGGTACAAGTCCTTGGTGGGACTTGGAAAGATTGCTGCTGGAAGCTCTTTAATGGAGGTCGTAGCAGTGGCGTCTGCCGAAATGGAAGATACATTTTTCGAGAAACCCGACATGTGTAGAGCATTTGTAAGGGCAATTGAGTGGTTTATGAAACTGAATACAATGAAGATCGCGTTTGAGGAAGTAGAAAAATACAAATGGAAGCTCATCCCCCAGTCTGAGCTTGGTTTGCACAATGCTAAAAAACTTGTGCCGAATGTTATCGGTACCAGGGATATCTTGGCCGGATCAAGCTTCATTGTGGACCCCGCCAACCCGTACAGTGATTGGCTAAACTCTAGAGACCCTGAGGAAATCCGAAAACTGATGGAGTATGCAACAGTTACTAAGAAACGCTTCGACGCCCTATTCAACCGTGATCCAAAGTATATATGGCTCAACAATTCTACCAATATCTGGGAAATAGACATTCTGCATTTGTTCCGAACAATTCCTTTCGAAGCTGTTACTGAATTTCCGATTTCGTTACCAAAGGACTTCCTTGTTAGCTGCCAGGTTCCGACTACTTCGCAAACCAATTCAAAAGTTGTTCGGAAGGAAAGGACTGACCTACCGGGAGTGAAGAATTACTTGTTGAGTGCTAAACACAATCTACTTGGAGCCGTGCAGATATCAAATCATGGGACAGGCAAGAGTGTTGAGTCTGTGGTAGAGAAGTTTCTCGCAAACAGTCTTAACACGCAATTGGGAACCGCACATAACAATAAGAAGCACGAAGATTACGATGTAACTTTAATGGTGCCATACCACTTGGATGGTAAAACATTTGCTGTTAAGTACAGCATGTCTTGGTAATTCCAGAGCTTGAACTTTTGTAAGATGCTGATTCTAATAACAATGACTCTTGTATGTTTAATATTACGATGCTTGAGATCCCTTTACTTGTTCCTTCAAATGTTTTAAATAAAAGTTGTTCATATAAGATTTTTCCTGTGTTATCCATTTTAAGCATGTGTCACGGACTTAGTAATTTAATGATTTCGGATTGTAGGTGATTCGGTGAGGGATGTGGATGTGACATATGGAACGTCCTTGACCAATTCCACTTCAAATGGAATATATCCTCTCAGCTTCTTTTTTAAACAAAAGGAATTTCTCTTTTTACTGACCGATTTTTGAGCATGCCGTGAGAATTATTATTACTCAAAGAAGTACCTGGAGAAATGGAAGTCCAGCGCATCTTTCAATCTTGTTTTTGAGTATGTAAAGATAGTTGTCATCCCATCATGCATGCATACCTACCCTTCTTGCTCACCTGTAAACAAAACAATTTTTTTCACCGTTTCGTTCTATGCAGATAATATGGGTTCCCATGGTACTGAACCCGCAAAAAAGGTCGCATAGCTACATAGTAGCTTCCTGTAAACCTTAATAGGTACATTTTTTAAGGAAGCTGGAAACTCAGCCATCCAGTAACGTTTTAGGTCATGGACAAAATAACAAAACTTTCATTTTTCACCTGGCCCTTGTTATGACTTTTTTGTCTCTTTTTGTTCATCTTTGGAGTGCATCCCTTTTTTACGTAGAATTTTAACTTTCAATTTTGTGTTTGTTTCCGAGAGTCTTTTGCTTTTGGTTAGTAATTTGTTTATGTCTCAGTCTTGTTAAGGTGGTGAGATAGACAAGAACCTATTTATTGCAAAGTCGCTCTCTCAGAGGAAGGCAGACTGAAAAGATCGATTCTTAAGTCTCCCCAGAAACAAGTCTTCTGGTTCATTTGTACCTGACATAGGCCCTGAGATAAAAGTGAAGTTCTATTCAGCAAAGAATGTTTCCTGCGGGAAACTCGGTGCTGGAAATGGTGCCATGGGGTGTATTACTTTTTGCGTTGATAGGGAATTTCGAAGTGATTGAGAGCTCGGCGAGGGCTTCCCCTGCTTCAAAACTAATTCCGGGTAAGTCCAAATCAAAAAATGAAGGGTCACAATATAGAGTGTAAGAAAATAATTAGTTTTAAATAGAAAAGTAATGTGTATCACTTTACCCCGAAGGTATATGGACCCAGGAAGGTTGTATCGTTCCCCAAGATGACAAGAGCAGAAAAATCTGGGGTGTTGCTACACTCTGGTTATTTGACGATCCCGTGAATCCATGCAATTCGCCATGTGGATGTCCTCCAGAAGGTTTAAATCCTCCGTTGATAATGAGGCCAAACGATGGTACAGGCAACACAATTCCAGTGCTGGTTCAAACAGTTCATGTACCGAAACCGCCACACTTGCAATCTGGCTGGGGTGGATCTGCAAGTGGTAGTCATCCTGGCGGAGGATGGGGAGGACCGGTAACTACAGGTCCACACGGTGGAGGATGGGGAGGAAATCCTGGATCAAACATTAATGGTAACCATGGTTGGGGTAGCCAACCAGTCGGTGCGATTGTTCCACCTGGCCCAGAAGCAGATTCCTCCAGGATGCGTTCTCAATCCTGCACTCGGTCAACCCAATGACTCTATAATTCGTGTGCCTCCACCTTTTCTCTTGCCCCCGCCACCAATACATCCTCCATTTGTAGCCCCATTGCCTATGCCGTATCCCCCTCACATTGGGCCAAATTTCCTTCCACCGCCAGCATTCGTTGGACCCCATCCTTTTCCTGTTAATCCTCATCCATTCTATCCACCTCCAGTCTTTCCCCCGTATCCAGTGACCAATCACGTTGGCGTAGGTACAGGAACATCCACTACCACGCACTCTGACCACGATAAAACTCATTTAGCCGCGGCATTGGACAGCGATAAAGGAAGTAGTACAACGTCCACAACAACAACAGGAGGAATCATTGGAACCGGTGTACCATTAGTTGTTGCGGCACCTCAAGTTGGCATATCGACTGGATCAACTACGGTGACACAAGAAGATCATGACAAGACCAAGTTGAACGTGGACTTGAACAGCGACAAAGGCAGTAAAACAACATCTACAACAACGTCTGGAGGTATTAGCGCTATACCAGGTCAAACTATTTACGTGCCACCTCAAGTTGGCATAGCAGCCGGAAGCACAACAGTCACTAAAGAAGACCATGACAAGACCAAGCTGAACGTGGATTTAAACAGCGACAAAGGCAGTAAAACAACAACGACAAGGACATCTGGGGGCGTTAACGCAATACCAGGTCAAACCATTTACGTTCCACCTCAGGTGGGCATATCCGCCGGAAGTACAACCGTCACTCAAGAAGACCACGACAAGAC
>VICI01000689.1:0-32161 GCA_019593645.1 Akabosia matsudoensis
GTTGAGAAAGACTGAATTCCTCTTTTGAATTAAAAACGACTAATCATCGTCCTCTCCAAAATGTGCATACCCAACCACACATGGAAGCAAAGGAGCTGGGGTCCTACAGTATTTTTTATATTTTGTGATATAGAAATAAAATTACACTGGGATATTTACAATTACAATTTGTATTTTGTCACGTAAGATGGTTCATTCGCATTCAAGCAGCCGATTGTCATTTTTTTGTTACTTTGCTGCAAGGCCGCCCTCAACCAAAACAAGAATGACCTGCTAACTGACTTTAGAGTAGTCGACTGACGACGGGTGAATGATAAGTAATAATAAGAACTGCATCATTCAACAACAAATACAAAACATTGTTTCCAAAAAGGCAATTGTTTGTTTACCTTGCTTTACTACCTGCCTCCAATGATTACACACGTAACATTGAGCAAATGCGATACCTAGGCTGTGCACTTCAAAAGCAAATTGCTACTAAATTACCATCAAGGAAAACTTTATGAATCCTGAATTGATTTCACAAACATTTCAGAAAGCGTCACCCACCTAACAATTCTATTTTTTGTAATTGCTCGCACAGTTCCCAACCAACGATTGACGATTTGAAATTGAGTTTCAGCAGATTTGCAACTCCTTCCATAGTTTAAGAACATGTATGTCGTAATTAGCTTCTTAAAAGAAGAACAATTATTAAAACATTCTATAGATTATGATTGACAAAAATTTACTTGGCATCACGTTCACCAAAAGAATCTCTCACGAAAAGCCAAACTATGTCTCTAGGGAGGACTATTAATTTCTTTGACGGATAGCTTAGAAGAGATTTTTGAACTCTGCTAGCAAGTATGCTGCTAAATTGTGGTGAAGGTAATGTCAGCCGATGACAAATGGCTAGAAGCTAATAGAATAGATGCACAATTATGGCATGATTTCACGCTCCCAAGAGAGCCATAATAATATAATATGTATGAATATTATTGTTTCCACCATAAAATAAAGTTGATAAGCTTGCTGAAGAACTTGAACGCGCAAAATGTATTCGCAACACACGAAGAAAAACAGGCCGAAATTATATGCACACGATAGTTTTTATGCAGAAACGCATGAATACTGCAGGTATAACTTAATGGAAACTATGGCAGTATGACAATCGTGTTCACAAGTTACCTGTAATGTTTACATGCTAGAGTAGTAGACTACTAGAGTAACGACCACGCGTGCACATCTAGCATACGCTATCGCTGCATTTTTGCGAATTTGCACTTGAACCATCCGCACATGAAGGAATGAATGTGAAATCATGTCATTATTCAACCAATAATGCGAAAAAAAAAGATTGCGGTATGCTCACGTTCTTTGTTTATGGGATACTTTGTGAATGACATCGCAGCCTTTCGAAAAAATTGTTGCTAAGGCACCACTAAAAACCATCAGAATCACAAGAACAACAAAGAAGTTTCCCATCAAATACTTAGTCCCTTTCACATGAATTCATACAACTATACGGAGCAAAATAACGGCACGTACATAATATTGAGAAACCAATGTATATAAAACTTACCAATGAATATCACAAAATTAAAGGAAAAACTCTATTACAAACGGTATTTGCGTATTTGAATGAAACGATAATGATCATACCAGCGTGACAACAGCAAATTTTTACCGAAACATGAAAATAATGAGCATTTCCTATGACGTGGGTTACACAAAATGATTGGTAAAATCAGTTTTTAGTAACTAATGCTAACCTTAGGTCCTGGCGCCATGATTGCAGAATAAGTCGTTTCCAATGGTACACCGACTATTTTAACTTTCTATCATTAAATTTCTACTTAGTCTTTTCAACAGACTTCTAGGCCCTCATCTTAGGACACTTGTATTTTATGACAAGTTGAGACTAAAATGATTAATTGAGGCTTGGACACTCATTGTTGAAAAGCCTTAATGACACGGTACTTGATGAGACTTGAGGAGCTATTACTGTTGGATAGTATCTTAGCCGAAATCACTTGTCACTTTCAACTCATCATCTTATTTTTCGTGTATCCACTTGATCGGCACTTTCGAAATCTTCGAAATATGAAAATGACAAGGCTCGGGTTGCTCACAACATTGTTTTTAAACTAGAGAGACACTCAAACAAAACTCACTAGCCCGGAAACCTGTATGCGAAATACAAGTTGTAAATTTTACGCACAATGTGTGTGCACGTATCTCGTAATATACAGCGCAGCGTGCATCGAAATCATCCCAATCCGACCGTTGAATGGGAACTGACTAGCTGCCTAGGTGAGATTTAGTTTAAAGGGAAAAAAATGTACAGCGCAAAGCGTGCAAAGAAAAAAAAAAGTGGTCTTCGTGATGTGGTGTGAGTGAATATAGAATGCAGCGTGAATGAATATTATAATGGTTGAGATTAAAATGTAATTGCATGGCTTGTTGGAGCAACTGAGTTGCTAAATATTTGCTTACTACGCGACGGTCAATAATTTGATGAGCAGAATGATAAGTCACTGAACACATAAGCCTTCGTCGGTGGCAGAAGTTCGTTTGGTTCATCCAAAAGATGAATGTGGTAATGCAATAGGGAACAGATTTATTCAGTGGTTTAGCCGACATAACTTTTTTATGTTACCAAGTGGTAAAAAATGAGGACATATTGCATGGACATAGTTTGCAAATTAAACACACTCGGGCTTCCAAACTTTAACGATGAGAAAGTTATTACTTAACTACCTTTCAGTTTCATTGTAATTACTCGAGGCTAATTTAACTATGATTTGGTTTGTTCACTAAAACGAAGTTTGGTATTATGCAATGTTTGTGTAGACAGAGTTGTCTTTCAAATTTGCTAATTGGATGCAGAAGTTATAACCATTTGTGTACACCACAGTGATACTGGGAATCTTAATTATTTATAAAAATCGGAACCAACAACAAGATTTCAACAACAACAACTTTGTCTTCCAGCAGAGAAAATTGGGATGGTGGACACTGGAAAAGCCCCACTGACTTAGATTTATGACTGCATAGCTGTCGGTGATAAATCAATAGTGATATCTACCAAGCGATTACTTGTTCTGTGAAGTTGTGCATTTGCTTTGGCACTCGCTAGTTGCTGTGAAGTTCATTAACTTTGTTTGCAAATATGTGTGAAAAGGCTAAAGTGATGCAAGCAGAGAATATTATTAGGTAAAATTTCAAATGTAGTATTTAAATTAGGATCTCATCCGAGTGGAGGCATCTCTGTAGTTTAAATACCATCGTCGGAATGATATCAACAAGAGCTGTCAATTCCAATATACAAAAGAATAATATCATCATCGATGAAGCATTACCAAAAATATTTCAATACAGATATTGAGTGATTTGCTAAATAGACAATACATCAAAATGACAATCAGTGACTCCTGTTATAGACCATCACAGCAATACTGAATACGAAGACAAACACTCACATAGTCAAACTAGCTCAGAAGATATTTTGTGTTAATCCTTTTCCTACAAACAGAATGATGCTACGAGCACCTATTTGGTTTTGGTAATAATGAATGACAGAAATCTGAGAAGCAATTTTATATTCCTTGGTAAACAAACACAGCAAAAATGCAGATTATAAACTGTATCCTCGTTAATGGCACTATACTTTCGCACTTCATCCAGGATTAGAGAAATTTAACGAGTTTCAAGTTGTTCCAGTGCACAACGACTATGGTACTCGCTATTAGTAGTCACTGGTAGCGCCTTTTCGACGGAAAAGAAAGAAATTATTGACACAATGGGAAACATAGGCCTCTTTTAGGCGCTCGAAGTAGCTTGAGTTTAATATGCTTTTTATGATGTTATTTAATAGGACAGGATACCAGGGATCAGGGGTGTTTTAGTGATATTAGGTGTCGCAGGCGAACCTTTCGAAAGTAAATCGGCGACGCCGCCCAATTTTATATAAACCGGCTAGCCGCGGAGGATAAGTATATGCGACACATGACATGTTTTACTAATTAGTAACGCTAAACGGCTCAATTGTACAAATTTTTCTTTGAATGTCACTTTTTCATCATTTCTACCTCGTTTGCAATACAGTAAATCTACAGGTACCGCTGGGTTTATGGACAACTCAATTTCAGTTATTTATGTATTCAATGGTACTAGAAACCCTAGTTAATAGCAAAAACATTGTATGTCGTATGTAGTTCTGTTAACATCCCTCCCCCTTTTAGTTTAAAACCAACCATTAGTGCTAGGTAGGGAATGTTTTGATTCGCATGATCGCTTTGTGACAATTAAGTGGCTACCTACGCTAACATCTTTCTGAAACATTTCTGTTAACTAATTTCACAAAATTATCCATGATATCGCCCAGGATCAGTCATCTTTGGGCCCATTGCAGCCCGAGTACTAATTGTACAGTCAGCTACAGTAATAGAATAAAATCTCATGCCAGGACAATGGTTTCTTTCCCATGTATTTTTGCATAAGAAAAAAAATGAGGAGGAAAAATACATGGGAAAGAAACCATTGTCCTGGCATGAGATTTTATTCTATTACTGTAGCTGACTGTACCAAATACGATGCTCAAAAACATTTACGTCACACACTTGCATACAACCACTTCTAAAATCTTATACATCATGGTAGTCATCTCAATGACAATGCTATTTGTCCAATATAAAGAATACCAAATACCACACTCCCAATAACCCAGGTCATGAGAATGGAGCACTTAATTTCGGACTCAAATGTCAATGACTTCACAAATTGCAAGCAAACATGGCAACATGTTATCATGGCAAACAACTGACAATCGTTTGCATTTATATATTCAACTTCACCAAATACTATTTGTACGCTCCTACCCGAAAGTGAAGTATTGAACTTCGGCGGGCTGGTTTATTGTTTATGGTATTTAAGTGTGTGTACGCCTGATAATGTGTACTGTAACTGATGAAAAATGATCAATAACAAAAGTCACGAGATACTCATTAATGTGAAATATTGCAGGGTATCTTCGGACACACCACGTCTAAGTGACATTCTGGAAATATTAATACATTTTGAAATCGAATGTAAAACGAATTATACCTTTAGCGGTTTTCCTGACACGTACATAGTCGTAGTACACTTTTACCACATCAGAAAAACACTTCCTTTATGAACTCATTTCATTCCATGGTTCATCAGTCCTACTCATTATGATCCATTTTCACGATTAGCCTTGTGCTGGGTAGCAGTAATTCTTTCTTAACTTAAACTCAACAATGTTGAGAGATCTATTCACAACCACACTGCTTAGCCGTTGATATCTTCATGTTCCCATTTGCACTTGATGTCCATTCTTAAGTCATGTCATCTACCGTCACACTCATCATTTTAGAATAAATTGTCAAAATTGTTTTAACGTGTCCTTGCAGACGTAAACGCGCTTCATAATTCCCCATTAACTTGGCCTTGGCTTAATACTCCTTTAGAGTTAACACTCGGAGTTTTATGACCATTCTATTGGCTTTGAGACACAGTGAATTAATTTATCCCTTCTTGTAAGAAATCTATAAATCTGTACTGATGAACTTAGCACTTCTTGTGACAAGCAACACACATTGATTTTGAGAATTCCCATGTGAAAGCAGAAAAATGAAAAAAAAAAAATCCATACTCATGGAATGCGCATGACTGGTATTGTACGTGCAACCCTGGCTGGGAAAACCGTTCTGTTCTCCTCACCGAAGGAAGTGTGCATATATTCCTCTCGACTATTTAACTAAATCTCTTGGTAAGATACGGATATCTTTCACACTCTGGAAAGTATTGAAAGCTAGTGAAAAGTTATAAAATCTCCTAATTTGAATTTTATTTTGTGAGCCATTAGGTATGTATGCTTTATGTTGCATAATAATACACAGTTACGACCTATTCTCAGGTCCACCGGAAAATATTGGCAATTTTTGCACCACCCTAGTGGTAGCATGATTTTCGATAAATTATACTTACCTTTATCAATTTGGAACGCCGTCTCAATTTCACGGATTCAGAAAATCTAGTTGTTAGCAAGTGAGCAACTTGAGGCAGTTTAACTCGTAGATATTTCCACCGAAACGTGTCATCGGTCACAGTATGCACGATCGGATTTTTTAAACTCGAAGAATCTTCTCTGCTTCGCTGTTGATCCTCCATGTCGTCTGGTGGCTGCGGACAGAATCCCTCGTCGTCAGTGCGAGTGGAGTATGTCAACAACGTCGTCTTAACCTTCCCCATAATTAAAACCCTCAGTCTTTATACGTACAGATACAGACGTCAACTAACAAGTCCTGGATGCTAACAGATAGAATGCCAAATCCAGGCGGTTGTTGGGAGAATGATGTATGTAGATAAATTATATGAACACTTTCCCACTGACAAAGCGTGGAGTTAAGTACGTAATAACTATTCTGCAGCGCAAGAAAGGCGACATATATGTGCACGAATTACGTATCGTTATATTTGGCTAAGGTCGAAATGCTCTCATAGTGATTAATCAGTTGAGAACCAACTTTCTGTGAAATTGGCTGACTCTTGGAAACAGACGTTGTCGCATGTATGTAGCTTATAGTATTTACCTAATACGCATGGCTGAGATAAGTATGTAATCTAACAAAAAAATTTTCATATTCATTATAATCTGTACAGTTCGGACTAAACCTTTTGTCTTACCACGACCCTTTACTCGGACGTAAACATAACAAAGCAGTTAAAATGATTGGTAATTCAAAGCCTTCAGTAAGGTTGAGGCAATGTAAACAAACAAA
This sequence comes from Akabosia matsudoensis, assembly GCA_019593645.1. Classification (NCBI taxonomy): domain Eukaryota; kingdom Metazoa; phylum Arthropoda; class Collembola; order Entomobryomorpha; family Paronellidae; genus Akabosia; species Akabosia matsudoensis. The sequence continues at coordinate 6,789 of VICI01000689.1, forward strand.
CTGTGAACTACACAACATACAACATATCCATGTTGATCCAAATCATGATTTTGTTTTGTATGCGAATTAGACATGACGTTTGCATGACATTTGGCAACTTTATTTGTGCGCTCCAGTCTGGCTGTGGCGATGAGAATGGATATCATTGCTGTGAAATACCATGATTCAATGAAGCTTCGTCCTCCACAAGGAGCACCTCTGGTTATCTAGTTGATGAAAATGATAATAATGAATAAATTAGGAGACCCCATCCTTCTCTTCCAGTGGCGTTTAGCGGGAAAGATTACATTCTACATCTAATGATAATGCCTTTAAGATTAAGCATCAGTGTCGGTCCACCATGGGTAGGTTACGAACAGGGAAGCCAAGGGATTCCATGAACTTGCTGCCAACAATTACAAATCTTGAATAGTAATTATTTAATTTTCCACACCGTTTTTGCGTAGAAGCCGTCGTAGTTACTTCTGATAAGTTTTTTTCTAAATGGAGAAAGATGACTCATAACGATTCGATTCAAGCATGCACAAATCCTTAGTAGGGCCGAGGAAAATAAACTTCTAAATTCGAAAATCGTTCATTTCATTGAAAATCTTCGATTATAAAGAAATTTATTACGCAATTCATTTTTCTAATTTGTCGGAATTGTTGAACAAGAGTTTTCCCTTTCCTTCTCTATTCGTGGTCTAAAAATTACATATAATCTAATAATAAAAACGATACATAAAGTCATGGAAGAAGTAGAATCTTATCCTAGTGGAATACCAGGAATACCTACAAATAGATTTATTTATTTATTTACCTATTCTTTATATCCATTCTATTAAGAAAAGGAGTAAAAAATGGGGATTTCACAGTAGTTGCTAGTTATGCTTATAGTGAGTATAACCGCACAATCTTTTTGTTTTCAGTATTTACGTCGTATTACAGAGTGTACTAAATTGCTAAGAATACACTAAATTGAACTCAAAAGCCTCGTGCCGCATTCACAGACGACAATGAAGAAACTACCGTAGACAAAACGTTACAATGTTGCATGCATTAGATTGTCTCCAATGAAGAGTTTCAAAACTCTTGCTTGATCCTAGTAAATTTTTAAAGTTACGGTTTGGAAAAATAGACGTTGAAAAATAACTTCTAATACAATTTACACGCTATCTAACAAATCATAAATACCTTGTATCTCATAATCACAACTTTTTGGCAAATTGGATACTGTAAACTCATCAATACAACTTGACGTCTGATCCTATGGACTGCCATGTCCCATTTACGATGTAGGTTGATGTTTTATACACCTATACCATTATAACAGACAAATAAACTGGACTGATACCCTATCAGTGTTGCAACTATGAACATTTGGGTAAAAATATCTTCACAACGATGCTTATTTCGTCCTGCAAACGAGTTGTACACCTCCGTTCGATAAAGTAAATAAACCTGCCGTTACACTACAATACAAAACTAAATTCTTCGCTGAATATTTGTGACTGATAAATACTAACATCAACACTCTCAACTTTAAATATTTACAGAGCCAAACGTACAGAAGTACAATCACATTCCGAAAACGCTAAATCTCTTGATTTCTAAAACTATTGGTAATCACATAGGAAGTAATAATAAAATTACATACTTGGAGATTAGTTATTTTTGTAACTGGTAAAAAGATACATTGTTTAAAAATGCCCATAAAATTGCTGACATTATACAGTGGAAAGACAAATACATTTGAATAGCAACTCATCCCTTCTGTTGCATTGAAGGACTCACCGGGTCCTGTTTAATCCGAGTTTTAAAGAATTTCTAGTTCTAAGGATTTGGTAATGAGGGTCTTAGAACCATGCGTACAGTCTTATAGGGATATTTGTTCCTTAAACGTGAATCGTTTGTACATATTTTCGAAAAATTACATGTACAGTTGAGACAGACAAATTTCCCAAGTTTGCTACATAGCAACCGAGAACATTTGAAGTTGATCATTAACATAGATAGAATATAGAAAACTGTTGAAAAGTAAAATGTAGTAACACTGTGAATTCCAGTCTTGCCTCGTTATAAAAACGTGCCTCTTGCTCACAAAAGACGGAAATATCGACCAGTAACTTCCACAAGTAGAGTGAAAAGACCAATGAAGAAGGTAAACTGGAAGGAAGGAATGGGTACTCGACTAGCACCTGAACAATCTAAATTGTCCTGAGGGAAATCTCGAACTTCATAGCTGGAAAGAACTCCGCTGCAGTCCTAGATTAATAATTAATGCTTGGTTACGCTCAGTTTACTCACTGATATGTACTGTCATAGTTGAAGGTTATTTTACCTCACAGAAGTTTTCGCATTTGGGACACTTGATGCCCCCCCTATGCAGCCAACCGTTGGCTAAGAGTTGAATTTTGATTTCTTGTCCAGTATACGAGCATGTAAATGTTCGATTTGTAACCTTTTTGATCGTAAATCATACATTTAGCATAAATTGGGAAATCATTGTTTAACAGAATTTCAACTTACTAAAATATGCAGCAGCCCTCCATCACAGAAGTACTTGTAACACCCCGAACCCCAATGCTGCCAATGGCGCTTTTGATGACAAGACCGTTCCTCCCACATTTCCTTTGTGTGGTAGAAGCATTTTGAGCCTTCGCCGTACTCTTCTAAAGCAAAATTTTTGTCGGGCTCTGGAGGAAGTCAAGATGAGATAAATTTTGGCTCTATTTTACAGTTATGTACAATAACGCTAATAGTTTTACCTGGGTTATTTTCATCGTAAAAGCAATGAGATCCTCGTATGACTACACTGTTTGCTCTCCATGTAAATTCCTGTACGTAGGGACAATAGTCGGCCAGTGTTACCGAGCCACCATAAAATGTCAGATTATCGTCTGGCACGTTTGGTAGACGATCAAAATTCTAAAATCAAAGAAGTCATGCTTATGACGATATGCTAGTAATCCAATTCTATTCGCAACGACATGACAAGGGTATTAATCTTACCTGATACTCCTTCGGAATTGAAGCTGAATATCTGACCAAATTACAAAGGGCTACGGAGCTGTGATCCTCCGTGCATTGAGTTTCGAGAGGCTCAGCCTTAACTTTATTACAGTACGGCAACGGTTCAACACCTCTATAAAATACCATTGTTTTAAATGTCTACATCTCCATTTAAAAAGTACTATGCCACTGACTGCACTAACCTTTCTTTCGCCGAATTCATCCATTCCATGCACGATTTTTTGGCGAAGTCGCAACCTAATCGATGACCCCAATCGAGCTTTTGAGCCATATCATAATTTGCGCGGTACCAACCAGTATCCTCCATTAACGCTAAGGTGATTCTAGAATATACTGGATTTTGTGTGTGAGTGCCAGTCATCGCTTCGTTTTCGAAAATTCTTTTTTCCCAGTGGGTAAGTGCAGTTCCTTCCTCGCCTTGGTCCTCCAATTCAGCTCCCTCCAAATCAGGACAGTTGAAATGACGTCGTACTTCTTGAACAACACGAGGAGTAACAATCATTTGCATTGTCCTCGTGATATTCCCTTCTTTGACTTTCCAATCTTTGCGAGTTACTTTTCTTATTACTCGATCACTCCACTGACGGGCTTGCATTCTGTACAATAGATAAGAGAAAAAATTCCGGTTAAAAGTTTTCAATTTCGAAAACTATTTACTAGCACTTACTCTGCATTAAGGGGAGGTTTTCCCTTGTTGTCTCGTGGTGTCAACGGATACCCTCGATCATCCCGATAAAACGCATAAAGTGATACAGAAAACCCTAAGGCATGCAAAATCTCATGCTTGACTGTTGATATCAGAGTATCTAACTCCTGAGGCTTGGTGCTGATACTCTTTGGACATAAGTTTGCATGCCCAGCGATAGGTCTAAACATAAACAAATGCTCAATTTCTCAGAAAATAATAATGCGTCGAATCTTGCACTTAAATAGTACCACATACCTGTCAAGAGCACTCTCCTGTTGACAGTGAGCTGCGTATGCTACCGTGAATCCATGCTTGCACCGATGTGTTTGCAACGCAGAAACATAAAATACGAAATCGGCGTCCTCAATACCAGGACCTGGAACACTGCTAGATGCTACCCTGCAATTTGTGCCATTTTCATTGCATACTCGACATGCCTAAAACCAATTACAAGTACGGTTGAGTTTAACTTGAATCGAAAGCTAATTCAATCATAAACAATTACTTACGTCCAAATGGTTTTCTGGAACTTGTACCTCTCCACACATCGTTTTCGTTTCACACTCAACCTTACAGTAGGGGTGAGGATCATCGGCCTTGTAAAAGACTTGTTGATTTGGACATCGTCTATTGAGTAGAATTGCCCGCTCCGTTCGCCTTACCATGAGGGCTCGCTCCCAATATGATATCGCCTCAGGTAAAACAGTGTTCTAGCATCAGAATTTAAATAAGGACCATTTAAAGGACATTTCCTTCAATACAAACTATATTTTATAATCCAAAATAAAATTTAGCTTTCTGAAGATACACATGAAGCATCATGATTTACACTTACGTTAATGAGCTCTTTCTTTTCTTGATCCAAACTGAAGCATTAGAATAAAAATAAATTAGCATAACATATTTATAACTTGGATTATTTCTTTAGCCACAATTAGGCATTTACTCATTCACATGTTTCATCAAGGGTTTTTAGAGCCCAAGCAGTGTAATGTCACCAAAACATGACCACATTTTCCTCGCAAAAAGGCATTAAAAATTTCTTACTTGTGAACACTTTCATCATAGTACAAAACAATACGTAACGGCTGGTCTATGCTCCTTTTTCTCATAACATGATGTGGCTCAATGAAAGCTCCATGCACAATCTGGAAAAAATAAACAATCAAATGCATTTAAACACTACAATCATACTTCTTTGATGTGCCACACAAATGAAATGTGCATATGAACGCTCCACTATTGTACACATAAATTCACATTCTGTTTTCAACACCCATTCAAGTTCATCAAATTGTTTATTGCCATAAAATTGCAAAAGTGAACCTACATGACCAATCTGTCATGTGAATCGTGATTCGTCGGTAATTTCTCCAATAATCGTAACAGTCACCGTTACATTAAAGTCAATGATTAGAAAACCTGTTCAGAGTATCCTCCCAAACCTATTAAACGCCAGCACGAGAATCATAGCCAGTCAATGTTTATGTTATGTCTAAGCTGACTGGGTCGAAACCGTGAGCATTATTTTAGAGGGACCGATCACTTGCAAAGTGTACCTTTAAGAGAAAGGGCGATACCGGCGTAACCATTAAACTACGAATTTCATCTGCACATTACACATTATCGAGTTAACCAAAAGCAGATGTCACCTGAAAACAATTAAACTATGATAATGGCTGTGAACTGGATTCTTTGATAGAAACACTTTCCCCCAAAGTCAGTTTTACCAAGCCAAGCGAAACTTGCTGAGAGCTCTCTTCGTTCTGATAGTGAAGACAAAGTTACCGACTCGATCGCATGGTGCTTTACTGCCGTTTTAAATACGGGCACCGACAGTAGAAGACGTGAAACTGATACCGTGCTTAACCGCAGAAATTGTGAAGGTCCTCTCAAATGAAAGTACGTGACACTGATTTCAATATTTTGCATTCATTTCTTTTTGGTTGATTAGTCGCGTGTATTGGAATTGGAAGGGACGCCAAGGATTCTATGCCGCCAATTTTACACACTTTTTTACACGTGCAAATCGCAATTAACCGATAAAACTGACTTTGGAAAAAGTTGCTCATTCGAACATAAGTTTTAGCTTTAGAGGTTGAAGAATAGGTGCTGGCTAGTGAACCTAACTAGTAAAAGCTTAGGTTACATGACTCTAATTCCGAGTTTATGCTGCTCGTCAGTAAAACGGCATAGTTTTTAATGATCGTTAGCACACTTGAATTTCTGCTGCAACGGATTTTAGTCTCGTTAATCGCCACGATGGGACACATATCAAAGCTTGTCAAGAACTTCTATCGTTTCTAACAAAACTATTGACAATGGTCGATTTGCAAGTTCAATATCCACATCGAATCTAATGTTGGCATATTAAATGAGGCAGACAACGCTTTCGAGCATCTTAAGTGCTGTAAAAAGCAATAAAATACACCTTTAATCGCCTATCAAACGTCGGCCTTACAATGATTGGACTTGCGCTCCACAAAAAATGAAGACAAGCATTCAGGAATCTTCTCTCTTTGAAAAACATTGAGTTAAACATTGGCATATGAAAGTACACATACCCTAATCAGCTTTCTTAATGCCTCATAAAAGACATTATTTGTGTCATCGGACCCTTGCCACACTCCTTCAAAAAATCCTTGCAACTGATTTTCACTCAAGAGTGCATCATATTGACATGTCGGCTGTAACCCGTTTGCCTCTGCTAAATCGATGGAAACGTGAAGCGTTTTATGCGTATAGTGCATAATGCTGCTCGGTTTTCACCATATAGGATTGCGTACACATTTATGGATATGCAAATCACCAATATTTGATGTAATAACAATTAGCTGGCCTTTTAAATTACCTAATGACATGTTTTTGAAGCCGTTTCTTGCAACATACATGCATCTCGCACGATTTGCTTAGGGGTTACGTGGGTTCATTATCGTTTCAGCAACAGCAATCCAACATCCAACCACATGCGCCACTATGCTTAAGATAAACTCTTGGTATGTAGTTATGCACTTGTGGTAAAATGCAATAGCTAATGTGCAGGTCCTAAACACACAGGGCCTTGTCAAATGGGCCAAACCACGAAAAATCAATCCCATCTCCCACCAAAGCACTCATGGCCGAGTGGTTAAGGCGACAGACTAGAAATCTGTTTCCCTCTGGGAGCGCAGGTTCGAGTCCTGCTGAGTGCGACAACACTTTTGCTGCTGCCACAGGCGGAGGAGGAGGGGGAACGAAGAACGTTAGCAACATGTAGAACAAACAAACTATGTAGATTGTTATCATTACTTTTTTAATAATGAAATATATTTTGACCGGAATAGGCCAGGCAAATACACATTAGTTCGAACTATATAGGAATGTCCATTTGAAGTAAATAAAACAAAGCACAACAGACATATATGTACGTCTAAATCAAGTTCGCTCATGGCCCTGCATTCAAGGACTCTTTCATAATGTAATACATAATACCAACAAATAATGTTATTCTTATATTTAACGGAACATACTAGTCTACACTATACGATCAGGAAACAAGCACTTTTTTAGTTCGTGTAATGAAAATCTAAGCTTAAAATAGGAGACTACGATGTCGAACGCATATTTTTTTATGTAGCTCCTGGGGACATTTTCAATCAATGTCCATGAACGTACATGTTCAAAGTAAATTTCGGGATTTTAGCATGTGTGAATTATAATAATATTCCATGACGATAACGTTTCATCCATAGAATATCGTTTGAAATTGATTGTGCAGCTGCTCAACCAAACAGCTAAGCTCTTTCACATACACAGAGCCTGATTCTGTGTAAGCTTTTCTTGGTATTTAACTGTGCACTTACAAAGTTACGTAAAACCATCCTATTTCCCTTCCTATTTTAACTGGCCCTGTTAATTCAATACCACATCATCAACGGATCTTGTTCGAAAGGTATTGAATTTCGACTGGAATACAAAGAACAAAGGCACACAACTTCGAGCATACCCTTCTTGTTTATGTTGATATTGAGGTAATTAGCCACAACTATTGATTTTTCCATCATTTGCACGTGCACTTTCTAAAATGCACACCGTTTTACGTTGTGATGCATCCATGACTACTAATTTATGTTGGTTAAAATTTTATTTGTGATGCTATGTGTATGATGACTAATTATCGCTCCATGAATGAATTACTAGAGAAAATACTCTTGCAATCATGTGGCAACGGCTGCCTGTGAACAGAGCTGAAGTTGTTAATACATCGTACTAACAACTAACTCATTTGCTTTCATGTCTAACAACGCTGCAAACTTTCTGAGAAAGAGGGAACTGTTTGGTTAACCAGGAAAATTTCGAAACGTGAGACCATGAAATTGTGTTTTTGATGTGAATTTCAATGAAGGTACCAAACCGACCGATGTCTTGCATACCAAGCCCAGCAAGTCGTGAGTGCTGTTAGCTGCAATCCTGGGTATCAAACGAATTCAAAAACCAACCCATGAAAAGGCTGTGTGAGGCATTGGTTAAGGCTAAAACTAGGTGCATGAATGACCGAAGTGGTACAGGTCAAGGCGAAGGCGAAGGTAGGCCAGAGGCCACTATGTCATCGCATTACAAATTTATAAGCGCCGATGCTTTGAGCCTACTCGGCCACTAATCATCTTCCGTCAGTGATTCCGTTGGTCGTAAATCCGCATGGTTTGTGTGTAAAATTATTTTTCTTCGTGAGTACGTTAATCGCCATTAACATTAACAACGGTTATCGGTAGTGCTTTGACGACTCAAGTTCTTAAAAGTTCTTCAAACAAACAGCCCCACACGGTTACATCGTCATCCTTTTTAAGCTAAAAAAACATTTTACAGGGGATGTACGGTACGGCCAACAATTCAGTGACAATTACCTAATTTTTGCACAAATGGTTGCAATCACATTCCTTCGTATGCATTAAAACGTTAACGACAAAATATTTAAAGTCAGCGGTTAGAAAAATCTTCACGCTTCTTTCACCATTCCTCACGTCATTTTTCCTAAATGCATAAGAGCACTGTTCCTTTGGAACGATTGAATAACTAATGCGATGTTCTGTTCTGCATTCGGCCGTTATTTTTAATTACGTCAAGGTTGCAAAATTTGCCTTTGATTTGCTCTTAACCCAACGTGCTCAAGTTTGGTGACTGATTGTGAGTCGGTACAAGACAAGGGTGAACTTTATCATTGATGTTCATGTTAATGCCATAAGTCCATCCATCCAAGTTTGTGGTTAGCCAAACTACAAGGCAAACATCCAAAATTCCCGTAGATTTTGTTAACCTTGTCTTTTCATCAAACCTACGTTGATTTTAAAACAACAACTTTGTTTTACTAACGCCGTGTGGTTTGTTCGACAGCAACAGTTGCAGGTGCTCATTCAAAAAAGAAACATCACCAACTCTTGCATAATGATTACTTTGATCAGCAAGGTGGCGTCATTTAACATTGCTCATCGAATATGTGGATAATCGATAAAAGTCAAAATGATTCCGCACATTTTATGTCATGCCTCAGGGAAGACACTAAGCCTAAAAAGCGACCATTTAGCGTGCAGTGTGTTGATCATGTATTTCGTCATTTCATGAAAACCAACCGTAAGATCGTTTTTGTTATTGAAAGGTGTCATGTTATGGACATAATTGTTCAAGAGGTAGCGCCTATCATCACGCCATGTCATATACAAAACTTCAAACTTAATGAATCGCTCATCACGACCATGCAATGATAATTTTGAAACATTTGATACTATATTCCGCCCATTTAAGAACTCTAGAATCCTTACACTAAAAATCTAATAGAAGTACAAAAGTTGTTGATGGAGATGGAAAGCCCGTCTTTAAATGAGGTAATTATTCCTAAGTTTGAGTGTTGTTGTGCTATTACACCACCTGTCTGATAGTCATTTTACAGTGGAGTCTTATTTAAAACGCACTATTGCATTGCAGTTTTTCTTTCACAGTGGCACCACGTTCGGGAAACGCAATGTTAATGTAACCCCGAGGAAACCTTTAGTTTAGCAATAGCATCATGAAAAATATTACATTTCCTACATTATCATAGCACTGGTTATGGTAGTCCGACTCAACAAACTCATTAAATCAAAATGATTACAGGAAAACGTATTTGCTGTAGGATAACAATAGTAAGACCGCATTAGTACGATAAAGGCATTCTATTATTCCCTGCCTGACGGAATTTCTTTACTAGAATATCTATGAGAGGAACATGACTTGATTAATAAACAATCCACGATTAGCGTAGAACTTTACTGCTGACAATATATCCGTACAGTTAGGTTGTAACAGCTAAAAACAGCTTACACTTAATACTTTCATTCAAAGCTAATTCTCGGCAACAATGTCTTTACAAAGAAATACAAATAAACATTCGCATACTCCCATATGTAAAGTTACACAACATTGTTGACTGGACATGTTATTATGCACCAATGTAAAGATACTTTCAAGTGTAAAAATATGCGTAAATGCGCCATTTTGTTTCAAAATTATGGAATGCAGAGGTTCCCATTAGATATTAAATTTCAAGTATATATCGGTCTTAGTCATAGCATTATCTTTCTTAGATAACACGTTACCAAATCGCTCGTCAGGGTTGTGAGAGTGATTGTTTAAGTACCTGTCTAGTGTCAAAAAAAATCTTTAGGATCCTTGAGAGTTTAAAAATTCGAACACATTTGACCAACCCCGGGCAGGTTTTGGTTGCGTAAGTTAGCTACATAGCTGCTGTCACTTATCGTGCAACACTAGCTAGAAGTTGCTAGCTTGTTCAACAACATTTTAAGCAATTTAACCTGTTACCTGTGGCCGTGCCGTGACACCCTACCGGGGAATCTTATGAGTCATGGCGCAATGAAACAACAGTATGCATGCCAAATCTAACTCACTCAGGACTTTCTTTTTTAACCATAAACCACAACACTAATGCAATGACAATATTTTTTACGAACTTAACATGTGTCTTGAATTGTTCAAAAATAAGTATGTCACTAATAGCATTGTACATATTCCACGTAAGTGACGTAATATTAGGATTTTGGTTTCATATAGTAGAGATTCCAAAGATTTTCATTATCCATTAGTTACCGTACAGGAAACCGTTGGCTGAATTCAAGGTTGACCTTGTGCGTTAGAATATTATGCAAATAAGTGTAATCCATTCTTTTCATCCTACCATATCAAGTCGAAAGCTAGCAAACTATGTTATGTCGGAGTAGGATTGAAAGCAAATTATGTACGTGCAAATATTCTAGCTAAAAAATCGAAACTTTTAAGAATAACTTGTATTTTCGCTGAGTTATACGGGAATATGGAAACAGACTAAATGGAGTCGCGGTTACAACATGACAGATGTCATTAAAAGTCACTAGAGACGAGACGACTGCACAGAAAGCTTTTTAAAACTTTAAAATTACTTTTAAAACCCAACAGGCCTAATGCGGGGAAAACGTATTGACGTAAGATTTAACAATCTGTGTGCACCACTGATAAACATTTAACACCAGGGCTCGATTACAAATTCAAAATGTTAAACGTTTAGGATAGGAATTGTAACAAATGTTTATTCAAACGCTTAACTTCAAAATGCAAAATGTATCATTAATTGTATTTCATATTTTATACCAAAAGAAACTGAAATAGTATCAACAACGCTAGAAACTAAAAATCTAGGATGACCTAGTAAGTTCCATTATACTCAACAGAGCTATCAACTATTTTTAAAAGAATCCGGGCCCGTGGATCATTTTTTACAACAAAGAAACTTCAAATATGTGTTCGCGTGGCGGTTCCTTCTTGTGATACCGATTATCCGTGCAGGATAAAAACCGTCTCGAAGACGTTCCTCAATTAAATTTATAAATTAGCCCTGTCAGAAAAATATTAGTTATGTAATAATTGATCTTGTCAACAGTATGCCATAGAAGCATAGACCTCATATAGCAATTTCAAGGCAGTAGGAAAAAATCGTTTTAAAACCTGTCAATAGCTCTACTCGTTCGATTAAGGTAAATGACATCATTGACATTCTATAAACTACAACCATTATCGTATCGTAACGTCCCAGGAAACCCCCGAAAATCCATGGGAGGAACCACTTCGCTTTAGTTAACGGAAGCGTGGTCAATCGTAGTCTCGTTGCTATTTCGACTAAGTGCTCAGAATTATCCGTTCAGAAAAACTAAGTTTTTCAAAACAAACTCGTCAAGAACCGTATTTTTCCAAAAGGTCTAAATGTCTGATTTGTTTTTGTTTCTCGATGTTTCTCGTTTCAAGCAATTTTTCACTACATAAAAATGCAATATGAACCAATTTGCTACCATAAAATGTTCATATAACCGGTTATGTGTACATGTTCCTCATTGTATTCAAAAATTTGATATCTCGTGAGAAACCTCTGTAGTTTTGCATGAAAACAATGTTATATTTATATCATGACAACATGATATGGTTACTTTAGTGTTTTTCAACTATTTCACAGCAAGCTGTCTAATACAATCGCGACATTGATTTACTAGTGTTGAACGTTGGGTAACAAACCCGGAGATAAAGTTCTTTACAAGAAGATAATCAATGTATCATATTAATGCGTCTAACTCGTACCGCACCGTTGTCTCAGTAAATGCAAAAGCTTGCAGTTAAATGATTAACGGTGCACATGTGTTTAATTACGGTTAATGGGAAACCTGTAAATATTTTTATGACTGAGTGACAAACGTGAGAGATCGGACATCAATCATTCTACATAAGTATAATCAGCAAATCGTTAAATAATGTTCATGTCAGCAATGATGAAAGTTCTGAATATCGACTGAACCGTCGCCGTTTGAACTACTACAAAAACAAAAAAAACGTACTGAAACAATGCTCTGACTATAGTTATGCCCACCTGGCATTTTCACACTTGTGGACAAGGCACTATTTTTCATGTGATTCTTTATTCTTGTACACACGACTACATTTATAATCCCCTCTTCTGACAACTAAATCTGCCGTTCCTAACCGTCCCTCATAATAATTTTGTCGGCTGTAATTAATATGAATTTTCCCTCCCGGATTGTAAAACATTGTTATGTCGTACGTGCCCTTCAAGCTTTCCGTGACGCCTAGTAACAAAGAAGTATTAAAGATGGTTTCATTTGTTGATGATCAACTCTCAAGGTTGTGCCACTACAGTATTTAAAAAATAAAGAAAGAGCGGAAACAAGTCAACATTAATTCGCACATTTTACTTCATCGCATTAATTATTGCTGTTTTATTACTTGTATTGCCCGTAATATAATTCAAAGTCATCATTGACTGAAGAAACATGACTGGTCTAATTTCCTATGGAACTGGACTACAAGTTCTTGGTTTATTGTTGTTTTTATTACAGAAAACAGCTATTTTGTGCAGTAGATCATTATGATGTATGATAGCAACTGATCCTAATTGAAATGTTCTCGTTGTTACAGCATCGCATCTACCTGAACTCATTTTAATAAAGGACAGAAGTGTCATCAAGTTGAAACTTTTGTGAAGTTTACCTGCCGCCTTATGAAATTTTAAATGAGTAATTTTTACAACGTTCATGTTGTCACTATGACCACTTAAATCAATCCAACCAAACGCTTTTGACTTGGGCTATGTAGTAAGAGATACTTCGCACCTAGCATTATTGCACTCACATGTCTCTTAAACGTGATGTTACATTTGAGGTGAATTTTGCATCACTTTGGTGGAAAAGTGTATGTATAACCCCTATTACTGACTACTGTTTACAATTTTACACGCGCCATACATCTTGTTTTGTCTCACACAACAGTTAAACAACTACTAGACGTTGGTGTGAAGTATGTAGACGAAAACAAGTGGTGTAGTGAAGCACCTTGAAAACCCCAGCTAACGGGTAATCGACAACAAAGGAAGTTAGTAAAATGCAGTTCTTTCTTACATCGCATAACATGTTTCGTTGTGACGATGCAAATTAAGTAAGCACTAAATATTTAACATACGACTCAACTTACGGTTTGACTGCAAATACACACCATACACCTATATATCTCACTTTCTACCTACATGATTCATGATTCCTTATTATAGCATTGATTCAAAACAGATGTACCATTCCTATGGCCTACTAACTGCTTGATATAGAGGATTTTCAAAGTTTGACCGGTAGGAGAAGCTATTAGTACACATGAAAGACATTGGTCGTTTTGAATAACTGTATGGCAACTTCTCAATGACTTTAATTGATTGTCATTCTTTAATTATTTAGATCACTGCTAATTTATGTATTACGCATGCATACATGTCAAATACTTGAGCCTACCTAACTGCGAGTCCGAAGGAGGAACTGATTTGATTGAATTTGTCCTAAAAAATGCTTTAAGGTACCCAAAGAATCGTGACGTAACTTTGTCGCTGCTTACCAATAACAAATATATTAATATGAAGGATTTTCATTAGATCCCAATAATTATTTCTGGGCTGAGCACGTAAATGATTTCGAAACAGTGAAATTAAACAATAAACCGTCGCAATGTAACAAATAGATAGTCATTTCTATGCTTCATCTGTCCAAAAAAGTTAGTTTATAAAGAATGCCTGAAGGTAATCCACAATTTTTTTAATCCGACAGTACAAGGCGTAAAAACTGCCATTAAAAAGTTCCTCAAACTCGTCGCAATGCTTAGTTCAACCTATGTTTTACGTTGGAAGTCAATCCAATAAAACTGCGGGTCGTACAGAAAAAGAAATAGGTTTAGGGTTCTCAGGATATCTGAATGGGACTCTTCAACCGCTTTAATACTCATCTATCTACATACTTGGTTCTACCTGTTACGACCATAAACACTGCACGTTTCGTAAGAAAAAGAATAGACTAGGGCTTTTAGGTACCTAACAGGGCCCTCAACCGAATTCGTATTCTTCCCGCATTAAAAACTCTGTTAACACTGTGCGTTCAATAAACAATTAAAATGACTCTTGCCCAAAAAAGATCAGTTTTGAAGTACTAACATGCAAGTTGGGTATCAATCCGAGAGAGCATTCGATAGATATCGTCGGACAAGAAATCTTCGAAGGACCTGTCGGAAGAGCTTCAAAAACTAATAAGCTTTATTTCATCCCATAAAGAAAGTATCAGCCAAGTATGGACTAAGACTAAATCCATCCATAGATTCGGGAGTTATCGTTAGACAAAATCCAACGGGCTTGCGGGCAAGAAAACATCAGAACATTGTAACAGACAATCTAAGAATGTTCAAAAAGCATTGAAATGGTTCATGAGGTATTACAATCTCTTTTTACCACTTATCATAGTCATGCCCATTGTTCCATCGATTACGAGTTGCATTTTATTCAACTCTCAGCTTTATTGAATAAGCGGGTGTTCCTTTTGCATTGACGAGGAATTATGCAAAAAATCTCATTTACATATACCGCTTACAACCATTTTCTGCATTTTTCTAATTTCCGGTGTTTTTTTTTTTTTTTTTTTTTGCTGTTATCCCTTATCTTTCAGTCAGATTCTTTCATAGCTTGCAATTCAAAGCTTCTAGAAATAAGGCTCTAAATTAATTACGCATATCCTACGTAACCACGTAGTCTATTTCAATAAACACAAAAAAACCTTTCCCTTTCATATTACTGTTTCTACTGCAAGCGATCTACTATTTTTCTTCAAATAATACCCATATACTTACATTCACATGTGCCTGCACATAACAGCCTCTTCAGTTAAGGCTTTTTTAAAAAGAAAAAATGAATGCAGATACCGTCACGTTCAGTGCTTTTGGCCTACATTTTCTGTTTCATAGCGAAAAAGTTGCAAGCAAAGTTGGCTCTCCGACTTGAATAGAAAAAAAGTGAAGTGCAAAAAAATGCGAGTGCATACCAATTTTCATATTATTAGCATTACCTAAACTTCCACAGAGCTAATTTAAAAATAAGTCCGAGGCTTAAGGCATCATTAAATATGCAACAGTTCCTGCTGCACTTTTTTCATTTTAAGAAAGTAAACAGGAATTCATATTGATTTCCCTACAGGATTTACCAATGGGAATTTTACTCTAAAGATTAGCTCAACTATTCCTTAGCTGAATCATAGTTCATTTTCATGATATTTTACTATCTGCTTGAAAACAGTATAGTATGCTGTTGGGAGAACTTTTCTGAAGAAAATACCATTCCCATTTTAGTTCTTCTCTAATCACAATTGTGTATGAACTGATCTATGCGTATTCACAGAATAAATGATGATACTGCATCCATATTCACCTCATAAAAAATAACAATAATACAACATTCTGGTCACGGATGGGTGTAATGTAATAGAGACTATATTATGATGGAAATGGAAAGAACTTGTTAGCCCTGCACATGTTTATGAAAAGTTACTTTTTGGCTAAAAATATGCTCGGACAGCCGTGAATCACTTTCAATTTTAAAGTTAAGCGGTGTGATGTTGTAACGTAGGTACTCTTACTCTCATCTTCAATTTTATATCTTATCATCTTTCTGATAAAGTCTACTCACTGCAAAGCACGCCTACTCACTTTTATGTGCAATGACTAGTAAAGTAAGTATGCACTTAAATGGCTACAAATAGCCCTTAAAACAAAGTGAATGTGGATATTATCAAGGTATGATACGATTTAGTCAAGTCTTTAGTGCTACTAATCGCAAGAATAAGATAAGGTAATAAATAAAAATGCTACTCTTTTCAGTTTTTCACCGATTGTATTGTTTCTGATAGTTTAATGTCATAGCTGAAATCCTCAACAGGTACGATTCATGAATGACATAAAAATAGTCATATTATATTATATAAGGCATCAAGGAAGTCTTTTGAACATTTCGCTTATTTTCTTGAACGCTCACAAGGGAATAATGTATTCTTTAATGTGCAGCTGGTATGAACAGCCCCGAAATACTTCGGTGACGAGGGGGATAGTTACACATACAACATAACCAAAGTATTTAAGTGAGGTAATTAGTTATGAAGTAATGCTTGTAGTTCGTAAACTTATATACATAAAGTTGCCTGATTATTAAAGCGTTCGACAGATTAGACGAGAACAAAAGATTGGAAGAAAATGATCACGCTTTAGTTTATACAAATTATTAGACAAATTTTCCCAAAAAGAAGAGCTGAATTGGATCAGGACTCTAGTCGAGTTAAGTGCTGTATGCAAATATTGTTTAGTCTGGCTCCAGTAAATACCTAGATTAAATAATCATAACAAAGAATAGCCAGTACAACCCAATGATATTGACCTTACGGAGACCCTATAATCTATACTAATGTCATACAATATAGCTTTCCAATTGTAAAAATAGGATTTAGGAATAGAGAGAAAAGTCATACAGTTTTTGTTTGGGAACCCTCTTGTTCATACACTATGTAAGTGGTAACAATTTTTTCAATGCGCACTTTTCAAATGCAAAGGAATTAAATTTGAAAGATATCGGAGACAACAATGATCATTAAAAATAATGGTTGATGAGCGATAGGTTTTTGTTTGTAATTGTACTCGAGTTTATACCGAAACACGGTATGTTTGGAAGATCTAAATTTAAAATGGATTGAATTGGTTAAACATGTTCATCGATTAGCTTACTCCGTCCATATACAATCCTCCTCAATCTCGACCAAAATAGTACTCTTCATTTACTTTGCTTGGTGAAAAAATCCTTATACCTAAGACCGGAGGTACTTTAAAACAATTAAGCTCTGGGCATATTTTTAGCGATTTCATAAACAGTGGTCAAATGGTCCAACCATTCCAATTGGCTATTACTCAATTTTTGCTTTCCTCCGAGGATTATTTCGCATATGTATTTTAATTGGTTTCTCCTGCATCCTACCTGAATTTATTCGATAGGTTTGCGACATGTTCAAACTACACAGACATGACAGAATAAAATTCTACCAAATAGCAAAGATCCTTCCTAATTGCCCAACAACCTTACAAAGATACAGTAGCTTATGAACTTTTGATTTTCGAATGGCACATATCTTCACGCAAATTATTTAATTACTTGTCCAAACTGCCAAGTACGTGCAAGTCCATAAATAAATCACCTTTGCTGATATCGCTTACGCAACGTTCATCACTGATAAGTACTTACTAATTACATCGGATTTTCGCTCTGCCACTCTGATTTGCAGCTTGCTATAAGATTGCTCCCAAAAAATCGTTGACTCAATTGAACACAAAACCTGAAAGCGGATGGAAATATGAATAACTTCATGTGTCTTATTCAAATCTCATTTATTTCTTGCTCAATCATTGTATCTTATTGTGAACTTATTGAAGTTGATATACTAGTTCATTACACATCCAAAACCTTGCGTCACAAATCTGGGGGAATAAAAACTCCTAAACATAGGCAAGCCTTTATATTATGACAACTTCTTTTAGATCTCATTATTTTTGTGCAATCCTACCCATTTTTGTTTTTTCCTATTACATCTTATTATCATACCAAGCTTGTTTTGCTCAGGTGAAGTTCTCAATGATTTCAAACAACTCGACAGAGAGCGTTTTGAGCTATACAGCTGTAACACCTTGTACATGTGTCGCGAGAGAACATCGATTGTCAAGTGCAATCTTAACCCAAAGTAGATGGCTCAAATGGTAGCAGCGAGTAACTCGTATGAATGAGCCATTTGATATTTTGACGCCAGCAATAAAAGAATGAACGTAGCAAAACTAAGCTATCGTTGTCATGATAACTGCCCGATTACATAACCCTTGTAGTTGCTTTATTTATCTCTCGTCATTTTTCCTTTCAACGCGGAACTGAAAGGTTTTCATGTTCGATCCATGACAGAAACTGATAACAAACTAAGTCATGCTTTCAATCACCTGCTCCATATACTAACATTTATTATTGACTTAATAATCATGTTTCTCTCGTATTAATAATAATGTTTGGTGTGTTTAGCCAAACTAAACTTACTTTTCGATCCAGATTTGTACTTTTGTAGAGATGGTTACTTTTGTATCTCATGAATTGAACTTAGAGAACTTCAGGAGTTCATGATAAAACTCACGAACACAATTTGCATACAATAAACATTCGCAAAAGAAAAAATTTGCACATGTGAGCGCATCATTATATGAAAAATATGGAAGACGAAGCTAAGTTACCTACGGTTTGTTTGCACGCTTTAGATGAATTGATAACTTGCCTCCTTCTGTGATTGCATAAGTTGAAATCATTAGGTCGATACTATTCACGGTGATACCGAAAACTCTAACTTTTGTTGATTCAAACTTCTTAAAAAAGGTAAAGGCAAATATGTCGTTTATTGTTTTCCATGTTGTGCGTCACTACTGTGATAGTTTGTAACTCATCTCAAACAAGAATTTACAAAATTAAGCGATACAATATTTTTTAATACTATTTTGCATGATTTGATAAAACATCAATGAGGCTTACACGATGTGTAAAAAAACATATTTAATACAGAAATAGCTTTGTAATTGTGTATGCAATGCTGTCTCGCATTTTTTCTATAAAAAAATAAAACGCTAGTGTAGAATTCTCAAAAGTAGCGAAAGGTGTACGCAAGATTTTGCGCTAAACAAGATCCAGGATCTTCGTGATCTGTAAATCATTTACAATAATACTGATTTGCCTGACATTTTTTCACAAGGATGACGTGAAGGAGATAAAACCGTGTGTCATATCTCAAAAGAGTTTCTGAGATTTCCCGATAACGGACAGACACCCAAGACGGTTCTTAATCATGATTCAGGTGCACCGGTACGGTTGTAATTACGGCTGAAAAGATACTAGGAGGCAAAACAAGATTGCCTTTGGTATTGAAATTAGTCAATAACTAGCAAGCTCGAAGGTTTACTCACAACGCTGATTTAATGTTGCTATTATCGTAGGTCTAGCTAAAGATGAAGACCAGAAATGATACACAAATGAACTGAATGGTCGTAAGGTATCAACAATAGTGTACACAATGACGGTAAAACCTGTGAAGATGCTAACATAGCAGTAAGGACACCAGACAAAAACTCCTTCTGTTACTCATCTGTCAAACAACAAAAATGAAGCGATTTCCTTTCGCGATGTTATGTAACATGTGCGACAAGTGATGTGATGATAAATTTCTGCATCCCACATTATGCCACGCAGTGGAAGAAATTGCATTTTTCAAAGGAACTTCACCAACAATAGAGCTAATCATGAGAATGGATGAGCGGAGGAGGTAGCGCCGTCAATTTCAATCAGCAGAATCATAATCATCCCTATTTACGCTGCTTACCCAAATACAAATAATAAAAAAGAAAAATCTGCATTAGTCGTGAGTGCATAGAGAGGAAGCGCATCTTTGCCGGTAATTCTGGATCTAATCAAGTTTAATTTTTATGCATTTTGTCGTGACGCAATAGCATTACTAATTTTCAGTTCTTTGTACTAAGACTGGGGATGGTAGTTGAGGTCACTTGTCGTTTAGTTGTCATGCGGACGACTATAAACTACATATAAAAGGACAAAAACAAATTTTACGCAATTACAACTCCAAAATAGTAACGAAATCGATACTCAGTGTAATATACAACTATATAAGTTCTCCCATTAAACTCTACCTTTACTTTTAAATTACACATTCAAGATGAGTTTCATTTCAAAAGGAAAGGCTGGTATACCTATCGAAGGCAATCTATCTTCGACATTCAACCTTAATAACGGTTTAATCACATATTTTAAAAACTCATGTGTGCGACTACTTTTGATCAGATTACTTGTTTCACTGCTATGACAATGAAGGCTAATTTCATGAGCATAGCTATATCTCTTCTAATACCATTCACAAATCACGACCAGTACACGCATCTAATTAAAAACTTCTAACACTAGCATATCGAAACTTCTAATCATCCTGTGACATCTTATTTTCCTTACTAGAGGCATCTATTCATCACCATCATAGCAATTGGTTTTAAGTGTAAATCGTAGCTGTTTGGTTGCCGCAGAATATACGGAATACCTGAGAAAATAGTCAAGAATAATTTTGTGAAAGATCTGCCGTTGTCAATCATCGGGGATGTTGTTGAAGTTTGTATAATTCAAACAACGAACACACACAGGTTTGAGTGTATTTGTTATTTATATGTTTGTCAATACAAAGTGCTTACGTATGTATCACACCCTAATTGTTGCATCACTAATTGTACTGAAGTAGTTTAAGCTTCTTCAGCTTACCTAGTGTAGTGTGTAAGAGATTAAGCCAAAATGGTGCAACATAATTCGAAGAAAGAATGGAAAAGTGGGAAAAATAATTAAAACATTTTACGCAATATGTACACGAAATTGCCGGGTGGAAAATTAGGTTATTCTACATAGTATAAGGTCAAAAGGAATACATATGTTCATGGTGACTTCACTAAATAGATGAATCGAAGTCTTTGTTCGGCTAACTAGTTTGGAATTGGAAACATGCACAATAGCGCTATGTTTATGCTTTCGGTGGAAAGATGAAGCAGGTGGGATTCCAACCAATAATAGTAGGCAATATAGCATCAAAAACAAATGTGGTAAATGTTATACATGATTTTTTGGCTTCATATTAACTAGAATACACTTTTCGGTGAAGGAGCTAAATATGCATATGGTGTATGAAAATCAATAAAATGTCTGTCGGTTACTTTACCTCGTGCGGTTTTGGGTACTGGTGGTTGCACTCCTTAGGAAAATGATGATGAACGAGGTTATCCGAAGTGCTCAGTTCCCCAACATTTGCTGAGATTTTAGCGGTGTGAGCACCTGGAATGGTTGAATGGTAAATCGTAAGTATTAGAAACAGTACAAAACGAGTTGATAATCCTCCGACTAGTTTACTGGAACGACGATATGATTTCACTTTATTGTCACCTTTGGACTTCCTCTGTCTACCACAACTACAACCACTTTTAATCATGACTGCTTTCCTTTTATCACAGGTCTTCAGCACGCAATATTTCGAGCCCAGTTTCAAACAGTCTCTTGATAGGCATGAAAAATCCGCGTTGGCTTCTGTCAAGGACTCGCCACGAAGCTCTTTCATGCTAATCGTGCCTACACCTTTGGATCTAGTTCGTTTTCCACAAGCTCCCGAGTTTTCATGTCCTACCGGGCTCCTAGCTAGATGGCAACTGTCACTTTTCCACAGGTCACCTGTCCTTCTCTTCGGTTTTCTCCAGCTACTGATATGTTGGAAGCACGCCATTCCAGAGACTTTCTCACCATCCAGAATACAGATTCGCACTAAGTCTAAGACTACACACAGTCGGGAAAACACCTAGAAATGGGTTTACCTTTCACTAAAGAACCTAAACCCTCTGCCTACTATTCTGTTCTTTTCATTTTGTCTATTTACTTCCCATCTTTGGACAACCCTTCATCATTTAGCCAAAGCCATGCTACTTCTACTGCAACTGTTTGCTTAGCCTTTTGCAAAGCTTGGATAAAACGTGGAGTTCCTTTCCAATACAACATGTCATTGATCCATCACTCTGTTCCCTTGTCCTTTCTTCATTTTGGTATACTGATCCCTTGGATTCTTTTGTTGTCCCGAGTATAATTACTTTTTAAGGAGCGCATCGACGAAGGAAACCCTGCAAGAAAACAGTCACAAAATCCTTAAGAAACATGTTCAAAGTTTCATTACGAAACAGTTACATGGAAGGCTAAAGGAAAACATTGTCTTAAGCAGGCTTCGTTTGTGTTCCAGTTGAAATATGCTGGCAGCAAATAGAAAACCCGTTTTTCAAACATTTTACTTTTTTTCATGCTGTTCTTAAACTTGTATCCTAACTACATATGTAATACACTTGACTAAAAACCACCAAACTCTTAATCGATATCAAATACCAAGCTTATAACCCCCTGTCTCTATACTCTGTGATTTCGCTGTACGTGATGTAGAATGATGAAAGCTCGAATCTGAACTTAATTACGTTGATTTAACGTTTTAACTTATGCATGTATAAATTTGTCTAAAAAACAGCATAAGAAGTTTACATAACTTTACCGAACTACTCAATCGCTGGAAATAAAAGTAATAATATGGTATACATACTTTCGTCACTATGCACAGTATCTCGTGCTCGCTTCTATGACATTACGCGCTTGTCACTGTTCTGATCGTACTGAATGATCACTTTTCGTAAGTTCAAATAATGCTTTAAAAGCTTTTAAAAAGGTGATTAAAAAAAGGCGCACTTGTCTCTTTTTGCAGATCAAAGCTTGTTGGGTTTTTACAACAAACGAATAAGTTTTATCGCTACATCGTGGCTATCAAAGTTATCCCGATCATTAATCATTTATACCTTATTCATTTATTGTGTTGCGTGAGTGGGGCTCATAAGGTAAAACTGCAAAGCTTATGTTTTACCATAAGATTCTATTCTGACCTGGTGTCGTTCCACTACACACAACACACTTGTTTGTTTTCTGAGGTAACAAGAAAATGGAAGGAAAAATACCAAGACGGTGGTGGTGGAACGTACATAGCTATCGATTGATTTTTTCAGAGAAATGTGACAAAACTGATGAAAGTAGAAATATTCTGAAGACTTCAGAAAAAACAGAACGTGAAGATGAATACTCAAGAACTGTCCTTGCTTCCAACTTGAACACATTTGTAAACAAAGTTGAACGTGAAAATACGGATTCTCTGTGAAGAAAAATTCAACGCCATGTTGGGTTCGCAAGTGGAAGTGGTTTTAAAAATGGAAACACACTCCAAGGCACGAAAAATCAATCCTTGTAGACATAGCAAGCACTACATCAATGTTTCAACACTTCCATCAATGTTTCTTATTTTTGCAAGCTTTCTTAGAGAATATGAAGGATTATATGTAAACAATAAAAGACTTAGAATGATTGACATGAAAACGAAGCTAATAAACACAGACCTTGATGGACTTCTCTGGGCCCTCGATCAAACCTTTTCATGAACCAAAATCAACCATGCGCTGCAGTACTATGTACTAACTTTTCTTCGGAAAGAATCCAACTCTACACCATTTTAATTCTTCACTATTACAAACCTAAAAATCAATGCCTTCGGTACACTATATTATTCTAGAATTCTTAGTTTGGATTGCACTGAGAAATAACTTTCTTCTGCTGGATAAATCCAGTTTTTCATCTGTCCCTAGACGTCTCTCCCAACCTTAACCATTACTTTCCGACAGAGTTAAGACAACATGGAGAACACGAAGCAACAATTTCCAGATGAAAATGAATTTCAGCTGAAAATTATGTGCAGCACAGCAAAACCCTAAGGCTTTATCTCAAGACATTATCCAGAACTCCCATTGTCGTGAGATTAAGCGGGTTGTTTTATAAGCGCAAGGATTTTCTTAAACTACAAAACAAGTTGATTGTTTTCTGCCAACAATCCCAAGACAGTTACAGACGCACACACACTGCACCTGACGGCTTTGTTGGGATAACTGAAAGAGTAGCTTAGCAATTCTAACTGATTTACCCAACAGCATTACCACCAACTGCAAATAAAAAAATGATACCTGTTTTGTACCTGCCTCTTGCCGTGCGCTTGCTAGTGGAGATAAAAATGGTGTTATTCGACAAGGCATGATGTGTAGGTAGTCTATAGATGTTGATTAACGTCGAGTAACTATCAAGACGAACAATTTTGCGCATGCAGGGAATGCAAAAAACGCTGCATGAATTGAAGAACAAAGTGTGTGTCTTGAGGCCGATATATAAAAATAGAAAAGAAAAATGACATCAAAGGCAACGGAGAGGTGAGTAGAAGTGATGATGAGAGACATAATTTCATTATAACCTTTCATATCCAATATCATGGATTTTAGACGGGACAGTTGAAACATTCACAAGAACAAAAGAAGAAGTATGGAGTTGCAACAATTATACATATGCATAAAAATGACTCCTGATTTTTTTTTAAAATATAGAAACTTTCATGACCTACATATATAATCAATAATGAATAATCTTGAATTATGGATAATACTTGCTTGGTGTGAAGTTAATATAGGACATTATAAAATCCGAAGCTATGCATAGTTGACTACAGTACAAATGCTTTGATGTTTGTACCGTAGTCCTTGCTTGGCTCTATACTTAATTGGGTGTAGTCGATCAAAGTTGTGTGTGTCCAACTTGCAAACATCGAAGTTCCAAAAACTGTCAACTTGTAAGCTGATATGATAGTAGTATTGCAGAATTTCTGATAGATAAAAAGTTGTAAAAGTGAATATCAATTGATTGAAGTTCGAAGCAGTGGATTCAAAAATAAAACTTGAAAGCTGCACATTACTGTGATTCTTCGTTCGAAATGCAATGAACCTGATTTCTTGTGCATTCTTTACCTGGAAGTAGTAGGATGCCAATACGCTGATAACTAATAAGTGATTAGTAGGGGATGGAGCTAGAGTCAATCCTCGAGAGTCAACTCCAGCTGGTCATTGGCAATTTGGGGTTCAAAACCATTGATTCCCAAAAGAAGTCCCAACAGATACTATTCTTGCCAAATAACAATGAGATAATAGTACTTCGTGTGATGGTAGGCACAGAAGAAACAACAACTAATTCTTCACCTACTCTTCCTGTTTGCTACGTAAATCCACTTCGGCACGACCCAAACTTTCTTCCTCTTCT